>PVIU01002747.1:0-153747 GCA_004026605.1 Ondatra zibethicus | reverse complement strand
CCACAAAAGCCAACAAGGAGACTGAGTCCCGTATGTAAAAGCAAAGAGCCTTTATTTCAATCAAGTTTGCAAACTCAGTCTCTCCTCATGTCCAAGTATTGAAATAACCAGAGAGCCCCGAGCTCAGTTAGAATTGGGTTTTAATAGTAGTAAAGGTGGGGGTGAGGGGTTTTTGAGATTTAGGACCCCTGATTGGCTGACATTTGTCTAGGGGTGTGTACTGGCAGGTAGTCCTATCTACAGCAGTTGGAATGTTAGGCATTTCCTTTGGAAGGTCTGTTTTTCAATGGTACTAGGTAATCTCAATTTGTGGTTTTTTTCTGCAACCAGGTATTGCCTCGGGGTAAACTACTGAGACTCAGGTCTCTTATTAAATTTATCCATGGCTGAGTTTTACTCTGGCACATGATAATGGTTGGAAGTAAAGAACTTCCTTTGGGTGACTTAGCTTATCATGGCTGGCCCCCACACAAAGGACAACCAGAACAGTTTCTTGCTTCAATACTTTGAGACATCAAGTCATTAGCATTCTGTTGTCTAGGCAGTGAACCCACCCTAGACCAAGTGTCCTGAAGGCAGGCACTCCCAAGGTCAAACTGAAAGACCAGGATAAATCCAGACCCCCTAGCAGGAAGAGTAGAGCCAAAAAATCTAGGTTAGCCAGTTCCATGACTCTGTTCCAGGAACTGGCTGACCACAAAGTTAGATTGTAATCTTGAGAACAATCTTGAGAAATGGGGAGTTACCCCCTTGTGATTATCACCGGTATTTTCGGAATTTTCCAATGACGCCCTCCCTACCCTCTTTGGGTTGTGGTTTCTTCCCTTAAATACTCCTTCTCCCAGCTATTCGGGGGTCAAACTCCTCTACCCATGTATAGGATATGAGTCTCAGCCCCAGCATGCTGGTTCCTGTCAATAAACCTCGTGTGATTACAGCAAGGATGGTCTCTTGTGAGTTCTTGGGGGTCGTGTTATCCCAAGACTTGAGTGAGAGTCTCCCAACTCCGGGGGTCTTTCAAAACCTCCTATTTCAAAAGGAGCAGAAAGTATGCTTGAATTGCCTGACCTCTGGTCAGAGTGGAGTGGGTCTACCTGTACAAACCATCTTAATGTCCAAAACACAAAGCAACCACAGGGTGTGTAGCCACACTTATTGTCAACAACTTTGAACAAGTTGATACTCTCTGACCTTCAGACAAGGTGGAAATTGGCTCTCGTTTTGGGGCCTCCACAATGAGTTGGGAGAGGGACAGAGAGTGGGAGCAATGAAAGAGATGTCTTGATAGAGGGAGCCGTCATGGGGATAGGGAGAAACCCGGTACTAGGGAAATTCCCAGGAATCCACAAGGATGACCTCAACTAAGACTTCTAGCAATAGTGGAGAGGATGCTTGAACTTGCCTTGCCCTATAATCAGATTAGTGACTGCCCTAATTGCCATCACAGAACCTACATCCAGAGAATGGAGATGGACAGCAGGCTGTTTTCATCCTAGAGTTTAGATTCCCCTCAAATCCTGGACTAAGAGTTATAACCTAAGCACAACCAGAGTGGGCAGGATTTCCTCTCCAGCTGGGAAAGCACGGCAGCTAAAATTACAAGAAGTCTCAGAGAGAGGGGCTGAAGAGACTTCTCAGCAGGGAAGAGTGTAATGTTCTGTCTCTTTAAGAGACAAGCCATGCCCACTCCCTTCCAGCTTTCAGCCTTAGCCTTCCTCTCTCTCACTCTCTCTGTACCCCCTCTTGTAGAGGCAGCTGCTTACTCCCCTCTCTCCTCCTCTCTCTTTTTCTCTCTCTTTCTCTTTCTCTCTTTCTCTCTCCCCCCTTTTCCTTCCCCTCAATAACCCACCTAATAAATGTTCAATTTTACTCTGCATGGTGTATCTGTCTCTCTCTCATCCACCCGCTGCTGCCACATGTCTGGGAACCAGCCACCTTTGTTTGGGGTCCTGCCGCAAGGTCTCGACACCGCAGCAAGCTGCTGGGGACCCGCAGCAAATCCATTTCATTGGAGATGTGACTCGGATAGTCTCTCCCACTCCAGTTCCTCTCCAGAGATTGGGATCCTGAACCAGGTTTTTTTCCCTACTCCCACCACTGGCTTCCCGGCTTCGATAGGTGAATCTCCCCCTTTCTGCTATGGTTGCTTCCCTTAACTAAAATTGTGTTTGGATTGAACTGGGGTCAGTCAGCCTGCTCTAGCCCTGCAAACTCTGTGTAATGCATTCAACTGGGGACCCAGGGTCCCTTAGATTCTTTCTCTTTTTTTCCATTTCTTCTCTTTTTTTCCCCCCTTACTGTAAAAGGCCACTCAGAGCAGCCTCTGGCCTCTCTGGCTTCTGAGTCACCTGGACCAGATCCAGCCAGGCCATAGCACCCCACCCAGGGTTAGGGAACGCCCGGCCATGGGGTCCTGGGGTGTTCGTGCTGATTCATACCCCGCCCACAGTCGAGAGACATCTCATTGTGCGCCTAGTGGTGTTTCACAGGTTTACACAATTTTAGCTGCGCGTAGTGAGCTATCCATGTCAGTCCCCTGGCATTTTTATTCCAGCAGGCTTTTTCAATTCCAGCCGTGGCATGCAGTTTTTTCAGTTCCAGCCTTTTGCTCCCCTCTGCAGCTTGTGGCAGGGTGGCTCAGCCACAGGGTGGATCACACCTCTAGGTTTCTCTTATTAAGCTTAAAATCCCTACAGCTCAAAAACTGTAACTTTTCCATACAACATGTGACTGCTGCCATTTTGACTGGGGTCAGGTGACCTCATTGCCATCTTGGCTGAGAGCCAGGTCAGGTGACCAAGTTCCACCATCTTTACTGAGGTATTCCCTGCCTGGTTCTCCAGTGTTAACTCTGTTACCTTACCACCGAGCCAGGTCAGGTGACCAGGTTCTCCCATCTTTACTGAAGTATACTCTGCCTTGTCCCCCGGTTTACTTATGTTTTTGTCTCCAAATTCCTCTTGCTGACTCTATTGCATGTATGTTTTATGGCATGCCTTTGGTAGGGCCATCCACTTTACCCAATTCCTGTTCACTCTGTGTGTGTGTGTGATCATACATGTAACTTAAATGCACCTATGCTTAATGTTATAACTGTTCATTACATCTCATTTCAGATTACAAAAACAATAAGTCTCATGTTTTAAACTGGTATGTACTTTTAAGTTTCTTGCAAAATATTTTAAGCTGTTCTCTACTATTGTCAGTTCTGCCATTACCCTTCTATTGCAAGCAGTTTTTTCTTCTTTCTGTCATTTTATGAGTGTAAATCTTACCTGTTAAGTTGAGATCCAATATAGTCAAGCTCAGACCCAGCTCTCCAGGCAGATTATAAACTGTAGTTATACCTAATAAACAGCCCTCAACTGCTCAGAGATCTGGGAAATATGGCATTTATTAAAAAAACTTTTCATAACAAAAAGAGACAGGTTGGCTCCTAGCAGCAGCACTCCATTTCCTCCAAAGAAGACAGAAGACAAATGGGAACACAACAACATCCATCTGAAATTCGCTGTAACTGCCAAGTGCTGACCATTGGGAAAAACTGCCTTTCATCTAAACTAAAGATCTCTAGACGTGGACAGAATCACTGGAATTGACAGCCTAGCTGCTCAGGTCAAAGTAGGCTTGTCTTCCTACAGATTTCTTAGCCCACAGGATCTTCTGGAGCCCGGCAGGCCCTGCACTAAACAGCAGAAGGCAAATATGACCTTCAGCTATCATGGGGGACCCTGAGGAGGGGCTCTAGGTGCCAACCAAGTAAGTTCTCTGTCAGTTTTTAATCAGTAACTCAAGTAAAAGTTTTATCCTTCTCAAAGATCTCTGATGCAGTCTGACAGCTGAGAGGTTTTGTCAGTTTAAAAGGACAACCTCACCAAACAAATTTCAGTAAAATACAAATACAAGACCTACAAGTTACAAAGATGTAAGGACAAATACAAGTTATCAAATTTCTCTCTCATGCTGCCTTCCATAGTCTTAAAAATACTTTTCATCGTGCAAAAGTATCTGTCACAGTCATTCTGACATAAATATGCTACTGTTTATACAATGTATATGTCTAAAATTTCTGTTTTCACAAACCCAAAGAATTCTTGTGAGTTCCAGGGAGCTGAATTGAAGGATCCACCTTAAAACAGGTCAGATACATCCCCCTCAATTCCCTGGTCCTAAAATTTTTTTCCCCTTAATTTAACTTTGTCCTTTGTTCTGCCAATACCTCAAACAGGTATAAGAGACACCAGACATTTCCACACAACAAACACCAGACAGGAGCAAGGAGACCATGCCAGGATGTGGCCAGCACCCAGCCTTTTCTGGTCCCCCCCAAAGATGATGCCCACCAATAAGCAGGAAGAAGCCTTGAGAATCCACTGACCCGATTCCTTTAACCTGTGGTGTCTAATCTCCCGCTTTTTATTATAAAAAAGAGGTGGGAATGTAATGTTCTGTCTCTTTAAGAGACAAGCCACGCCCATTCCCTTCCAGCCTCAGCCTCACTCTCTTTCTCTCTGTCCCTCTTTCTGAGAGGCAGCCTCTCTTCCCCTCTCTCTTCCTCTCTCCTTTCTCTTTTTCTCTCTTTTTCTCTTTTTTCTCTCTCTCCCTCTCCCCCCTCTCTGCCCCCTCCCTTCCCTTCCATAACCACTAAATAAATGTGTAACTTTACTCTGCATGGTGTATCTGTCTCTCTTTCGCCTGCCACCACTACATCGCTGGGAATGAGCCTCCTTTGTTTGGGGGCCGCCACGTGTCTCCCTGCCTGGGACCAGCCATGGCTTGGTGGACTGGCAGCCCTCTTTGCCTGGGACTGGCTGCTCTCAGGGCCCTCCTCCAGCCACCTTTGTTTGGGGACCTGCCACGTGGTCTCAACCCCTCAGCAAGCTGCCTGGACTGCAGCAGATCCATTTCAAAGAGTGTTTGCTGCTCTTACAGACAGAGTTTGATCCCCAGCCCCCTTATAGGACTGTTCATAACTGCTTGTAATTCCAGCTCCAGGGTATCTGATGTCTATTTTTTTTAACTCCCACCCCTTTTTAACATACACACACAATGTAAACAATAAAAATCTAAAAAAACCACAATTCTTAAGTAGTTTTTTACTCATACATAGGAAGCCTAATTGGTTCAAGATACCCAACATTCACATATTCTTCAAAGAATTATAGAGCTACTATCACAAGCCCTGTTTTACAGATATGAAAATGTGATTTTAGTTTTTTTGATGTTTTAATTAACACCCACTGATTGTACATATTAGTGAGCTCTCATGTGCTATGAGAAATTGATATCAATGCTGAACATACATGTTTTCTTAAATGATTAAACTATTTATTCCATAAATCCTTCAAGGCATCACTCTCTTGGACTGGATTTGTAATCAATATTTCTATCTCAAATCTCTTTTGTAGCCAGCTGTCTTGGGAAAATCTGTCTCCTTTGGACTGTTACCCCAGAATAATCTTTAATGATTGTATTTATCTAGTTCCCAGTACTGAATTTCACTTTTGTTATCATCTATTTTTATTTGTCTTCTCGCTAAGGGCTGAAATTGTGTCTTGAGCATCTTTTGCTTCTAGAAAGACCTTAAGGAAGACCCTCTCATCAAGAGTTTAATTTACCTGGATAATTGAGGTACTTACTTGTCTCAAAAACTTTAATACTCATTATCGTGCTGATTATCAAAGCATTAATGCTTTGTAACTCCTCAATTAGCCAGTTCGGCTGGGACGGTGTCTGTGTTCTCTTATCTAGTATGTGTATGTGTGTATATGTATCTGGAATTATTAGCTGTGGCAATTTTGACAGTATGTCTGTTCAAGCATCTGGCACACTACATGTCTTCTGTGTTGCTACCCCTGTGGACTTATTTGATGAGAGTCAAAGTATTTGTTTTACTTTCTTCATAAACATTAGGAAACTTACACAATTGCATATACATTAGGGATACATACATATGCATGTTTGGGTTAAGGCCACACCACAGCAACCACATATCCAAAGAGTCTGGAATGTTCCAGTAGAAGTGCCATCCGAAACCCTTTCCCCTGGGAGTTGCCTCAGTCCAGACTCCACCTCTGAGAAAGCCTGCCAAACAATGACCCCTCCCCAGAGATGCTCAAGACCATTCCCACAGGGTATTTAAATTGTACTCCAGAGAACAAACATGTAGTTTTCTGGCCTTCCTTTCCTGTCTCTTCTCTGGGGGGCTGGAAAGCCATCCGAGAGTGGTGTTATCCATTAAAGCTGGGCTTTTTCTAATTCAGTTTGATTTGGACTGATTTGGATTATTGTGTCGGCAGAGAGGCTTAACGGGGTGCAGAAGCTTTTCAATGCATATATAGGATTTGTGGGGATGTACATTTAACCATCATTTCTGAATGAGAGGATCAAGATTTATGACCAAAACAGGCACTGATATGTTGAGACATCTAGGTGCCGAAAATTGTAAAGTTTTTAAAGGACTTAAGATTCTGACTCAAGCAAAGAGCACGATGGCCTTTACCTATAAACCCAACACTAGGAAGGCTGAGACAGGATTGCTGTGAGTTCAAGGTCAGCCTGTGCTACATAGTCAATTGATTGACAGTGTGTACTACACAGCAAGGCCACCTCTCCCCCCCACACATAAAACATTGATTTAAGGTAAAAACACGTGATTAGGACAAATAAACCTTTTGAGCCTCAACTTACCTATAAAGCACAGGTAGTTATTATAACCTAATCTGCTGGTGTTATAAGTATTAAATAATAGTATTATATAACTCTTATCAGCTATGTACATATAAATGCTGCAAACTGTTAGCTTTCAAAACTGAAAATGACTAATCATTACTAAACTGGGATGACATGCAAGACTATAATTACTAAGTAAAATACTATACAAACATAGTACCTCATTGTCAGGGCTCCAATAAATAATGCATTGAATCCAAGATATAGCATGATGTAGGGTTCTTCCAAGGAAGTAAAAGTTTATATAACATGGCAGATCTCAATTTCGTTAGTGATATAAAAATTTTTGTTCCAGGTTCAACCAAAGCATTACAATGTTTCCATCCTCCATTTCTTCCTTGAGGAGCTTACAGCCCAGAATCTGAATCTTACAGCCTATCTGTCTTCCTTCCAAGGTCTCAGGGTCTCATACTAGCTTACAGGGGTGAGAGTTAACTTTAAGTACTGTTCCTTTATTACCACCCATACATTTTTATTGTTGCTGTTGAAGTTCTGTGGATGGAACCTAGGGTCCTGCGCATCCTAGCAAGCACTCCACCGCCAAGCTACAACCCCAGCCACTTTCACATTTTGTGTCAGATTCTTGTGAGTTCATCTTAATGCAGATTCAACTGCACAGCCTGCTAATGCTTTTACACAATGGAAATCAATAAAAAAAGTCTTCCTAGTTACATAAGCCTTTAGCCAAACACTTAAATTCAGTATTACTTGGGGATGCAGTCGTCCTTAATAATCTAGCCAGGCACTTCCAAAGACTGTAGAGAGATTCTTAGACTTGGTAATAAATGGGAATATTCCCCAAGAACACATTTATGGAGCGTTAGCGACTGTAGAAAGGTCAAGTAGAATGAAGATGGAGAAAGACCTTCTGTACAGAGTGATTCAAGAGCTCATCAAATGCTCAGGCAAACTTGCAGTTTTACATAGAAAACACAATGCTGCTACTATACATGGCTTATTGTTTTAATAAGCAGAACACCAGAAACACCATAATTTCAGAAAATAATAATAATAAAAAAGAGATTAAACAGTTACAAGTTCTGGGTTACTCTGTTTATTCCATTAGGCCACTATATATTAACTGGGATACTTAAAAGTAATTTCAATTAGGAACCTCTTGAGACCCTCATCAATTATTTCAAGTGTTTTAGTCTCAAATACATTCCTTTCTTCTACAAACTTTTGAAAGAGATGAACGCCACCACCAACACCAAAATAATGTGCTTTGCTGGCCAGAAGTACTCGGCCATTCCTACTCAACAGTCTGAGGAATGTTTCATGCAAAGTGCTGTAATAATCTGGATTATAAATGGTTTCTGAGGTGAGAATGAGGTCATATTTTGCAAAAAGTTTTTCACTTAATACAAGCTTACAGAACTCAGACCACTCCCCAGAGAAAAACCGACATTTACATATTTCTTGGGCTGCTTTTGACTTCCTTTGTCTTTTCCCTTCTGGCTCATTTACATCATTGTCTTCATCTTGCAAAGGGAAGTTAGCGACTACGTTAGGTAAGGTCACTTCATCAATCACCAGACTGTTATAATCTTGAAAATGAACTTCGATAGCTCCTCCTTTGGACGCGGTTATTCCAAGCAATCCTGACCCACACCCAAGATCCAACACTTTTTGCCCAGCAAATCTCACTTTGGCCTTTGAGAAGTAAGTTAAGAGGTCAAAGGTACACTCCCAGATTTTCAAGCCTCCTTCATAGACACCTGGAATCAGATCAGAATGAGAAGAAAAGCTTTTTGAAACTATGTTTTCTCCAGGGAATTTCTCTTTCAACAAGACAGTTTTCACTACGGCTATGTTGACATGAGGACCCGGCAACATTTCCGTAACCGTATTTTCTAAGACTTGATTTAAATCTTTAGGCATAGCATGTTCTTTAGCAACTCTGAAGGACTGTTTTTCACATGCTTCCGGATCACCTGACCGATCAGCTGCACTGAGTGGGCTGTCGGTGTCTTCGGAGGAAGCTGCATTTCCCATCGAGGATCCCCACAAGCCATCGGGAAGCAAGTCCGAGGGTTCTGCAGAACACTTTCTGTCCTGCTTTCCGTTTTGACTTTTTGAGACCGATGGTTCTTTTGATGAATCCAGGGTCAAAGTTCCATCTCCAAGGGGTGTTAATTTATTTTCTACATCCTCTTCTATACTAAAGTTGAATTGAAAGGCCATCCTCCTATTAAATGCACACTCGCGTTATCAAAGGATGATGCTTCAACTTCCGGATGGGATGTAATGGCTTGATTCACAAAGTCAATTAGTTCTGTTGGGATCAATGTCCGTTAGCTGCTTATCCACCACTGGATATATTTAGAGAGGCTTCCAAAGATTTTTCAGGGGCCTTTGTTCCTCTTCCAATTCAGCCCTGGAAATGGGGAAGAAAGAGAGAGAGAGGGAGGGAAGGAGGAAAGAAAGAAAAACAGAAAGAAAGGAAGAAAATGATTATTTTAAAAAAAGCTGTGTGTGTACGGGGGTGATTTAGGAAATTACACAGATGCTGTTAAGTATTCATAAGTAGAAGATAAAATATAAAACAAACAAAAGAACAGCTATTACAGCAACCACCTTTACCAGAACAAAATATAAAGCCCACGATTTTTACACAGGACAGACTAGCTACTCGGGGTGTTTTAGCTGTTTTATGCCCTCTACTTTCTGACACATCTTCATCTCTGTCTGTTAAATCTGCCTCCACAACAGTTAAAGGTCTTATTTGGAGCCAGGCGGTGGTGGCGCACGACTTTAATCCCAGCACTTGGGAGGCAGAGGCAGGCGGATCTCTGGGAGTTCGAGACCAGCCCGGTCTACAAGAGCTAGTTCCAAGACAAGCTCTAAAGCCACAGAGAAAGAAACCCTGTCTCGAAAAACCAAAAAAAAAAAAAAAAAAAAAAACAAACAAAAAAACCCAAAACAAAAACATTTTCAGCAACGTAGACTTTTTATGACACCCGTTTTAATCTGCACACTTCTGGAAGGTGGAAGGTTCACTTGGCAGGAGCTGTACGGTGTGTGCTGGGAGAACTCGCACCACTAAAATTATTCCTACTTTCCACCCCCTTGCACTGTGTGGCTGAGAGTCATTCCCGGATACAGGTCCAGCTCACCCTTGACCCTACGCGCAGTCTCAGAGCCCCCGGCACCGAAGGAAACAAAACTGAGGACTTCTGGTCTCAGCACTCGAATGACAGAAGTCAGGGTGAATGAAGTACCTGTGTGTCCGGAACCCGCGGCGGAGTTCGCTGTCCGCACACCGTGCACACCAGCGAGATGAGTCCTCCGACGGCTAGAGGAGACGCTAGGCGCGTGGGGGCGAGGGGCCTCCTCTCTATGGTTGGGTGTGGGCGGAGCGCTCTCAAAGCCTGCCGGGACAGTGTGACCTCCGTTCTAACCTGTGGCGGGATTTGCACGAATCCGTTTCGTGGCTGACGGCGAAGGAATGTCTCAGGACGACGAGGCGGAGGCGAACCGGACCATGCTGGATAATCTCAACAGTTGGTCACGGGAGGTGTGCCGCCGGGAACTGCCTTCGGTGCTACCCCGGCTCCTCATATCCTTGGAGGACGCTGAGGGGCGGGCCGCGAGCCTTCTGCCGCGCCGGAGCGGGCGGCCTGTGGCTGGGCTCGAACCCTACGCTTTTACGAGGAGGTAGCGGTGGAGGGAGCAGGACAGCAATGGGTGCAGGGCCTAGGCCCGCCTGGCGTTGTCGGACGATTGTCACTTGAACTGTTGGAGATGACTGGCGTTCTCACACCTTAGTTTGTTCCTCTGTTCCTTAGTTTCCCCATAGACTTGCTGCCAAGTGTGAGAGATGCCAGGCCTGGGACCCAAGGCCAGCGCTGGCGCCCAGTATATGAACTGTGAGAATTGAAGGATGTAGTTGTAGTTATTCCGTGGGACCACATCCTTAAAGGATGTTCTGTAAACAAAAATGCTTTCCCCTTTCGAACCTCAGTTTACTTTTTAGCTAGAAAGCGTCGCTGCAGGTTTGGCTTTAAATGCATTGGAATTGCGTGCCATCGGTGGAATGATAGTGTCACGCTTTGTGTTTGTAATTGTAATTGGAAGTCGACCCCCTTTATGTTAAAAGATGATCTTAGTATTATGTCTTCGGCTCTACCTTTTATATAAAATTACACACACCTCCAAAACCAAATGACCATCACTTACTTTAAGAGTGCAAACCTGCACGAATGATGTTTCACAATCAATACAAGTATTTCTAGCATGTTAAAGTCATTCCTTAAATGGCACTAAGGTCCGTTTTTTTTTTTTTATACTCCTTGTGTGAATACGGAGTTATTTTGCCTTCTAGATAAAGTCTTGCTGTGTATCCCTGGCTAGCTTGCTACCAGCTATGCACAGCAGGCTAGTTTGCAGTGAGCCTGCGTCTGCCATGCTCGAATTATATGTGTGCCAGCCTAGAAGGCTGTCTTTGTGGGATTTCCTCCCGGAAACAGCTGTTTTACTACGTTTATTTATGTAATGTGTGCTTGCTATAATGCTAGGCTTAGAGGGAATGAAAATAGAGTGTTTTTCTCCCCCAATCTTACAGGAGCCCTCACTAAGTTCAAAACACCATTTCTACCTTTCCTTGCTGCCCACTGAGAACTCAGATCTCACTTCCAGGTTTTCTTCTGTCAGTAAACCTTGACTACTCATTTGTAACCAGCATATTGTGGTCTCTGATTCTAAATTACTTCTTGAATCCTCCTGTCTTCACTGCTGTCACTGTGAGTCCAGTCTTTATAATATGGGCTAGTAATATTTTCCTTGTTTCTACGTAATTCTTCTATAATCTATTTTTACAGAGTTTAGGGTGGAAGGCAACTCACTTTATTTCTCCTTCACAGTATACCATACCTATGTGACTTAATTTTTTTGTTTTTTGTTTTTTTTCCTCGTGACAGGGTTTCTCTGTAGCTTTGGAGCTTGTCCTGGGACTAGCTCTTGTAGACCAGGCTGGCCTTGAACTCAGAGATCACCCACCTGCCTCTGCCTCCCAAGTGTTGGGATTAAAGGCATTAAAGGCGTGTGCCACCACTGCCCTGCCTATGTGACTTAATTTTAAGAATACAATCTGAACTTGTCTTCAACATTCCCCATAATTTGAGCCTGTCCCTTCCTTTATACCCAGCTAGCTAGCTACACTTAGTCCTCAAGTTGACCTCCTTCAGAATCTTTGTTCTCAGACTAATTTGTTTTCCAGCCTTTTCAACATCTCATTCCAGTCTTCTTCAGAGTTACTTCCTTAGAGGAGCCATTTCACAGCCGTCAATCTCAAGTAGCTCCCTGAAACCTGTCTTAGGATTTCAACTGCTGTGGTAAAACACCACGACCAAAATCATCTTGGTTGATAAAAGGGTTCACTTCAGCTTGAAGCTTCATATCACAGTCCATCATCAGAGGAAGTCAAGACAGGAACTCAAACAGAGCAGGGAAGAGGGTTGCTTACTAGCTTGCTCCTTGTGGCTTGTTAGGTCCGCTTTCTTATAGCACCCTAGACCACCAACCAGCCCAGGGGAGTGGTACTGGCCAAAGTGAGCTGGGCTCAATCATCAATTAAGAAAATGCATTACAGGGCTGGAGAGATGGCTCAGTGGTTAAGAGCACTGGCTGCTCTTCCAGAGGTCCTGAGTTCAATTCCCAGCAACCACATGGTGGCTCACAACCATCTGTAATGAGATCTGGCGCCTTCCTCTGGCGTGTGGGCATACATGGAGACAGAATGTTGTATACATAATAAATCTTTTAAAAAAAGAAAATGTACTACAAATCAATTGATTGAAGCTCATATGAGCTCACAGACTGAAGCAGCAAGCACAGGGCCTGCATGGGTCTGCACCAGGTTCTGTGTGTGTGTGTGTCTGTCTGTGTGTGGATGTGTGTGTGTGTGTGTGTGTGTGTGTGTGTGTGTATATAAATATATATATATATAAAATAACTTTCAGCTTAGTATCTTTATGGGATTCCTGCATAAGTGGGTCTCATTCTTGTACTTTCTCCTGTTGTTTGTCTTGTCCAACTTTGATGTGATAGTTTTTGTTTTATCTTATAATTTATTTTGTTAAATTTTGTTATCTCTTAGAAGCCTGTTCTTTACAAATAAGAGACTAGTAGGGAATGGTTCCTGATGGGAGGAGAGCGAAGGAGGAACTGGGAGGAGTAGAGGGAGGGGAAACTGTAATCAGGATTTGAGAAAAGAATCTGTTTTCAATAAAGGGGGTTACACTACAGACTAGCCTCCAGGCAAATCTTACAGAGACATTTTCTCAGTCTAGAGTACCTTCCGAATGACTCTAGCTTGTGTAGTTTGACATAAAACTGGCCAACACACCACCTGTTACATTTATGGCATTTATGGTTTTCTGGAGACCATTTGATCCTTATTTGCTCTTTCCCCATTTTTCCCGTAACTGTATTGTCTAGTATAGAGGCAGGCATTTGGTTTTGTTCACTGTTTTATCCTCCCCACTAGAAGAGTGACTGGCACATACGTGTTTAATAAAAATGACTAGATACTGCAAGTCGGTTTTCAGCATTTAGTATTTTACTTTCATTCTGTAGAACAAATGGAAGTGCAATAGATCATAATCTATCACCTACCAAAATTAGCTTCTTATTTTTTACTTTATTTATTGTCCAGTCATTATCTGAATATTTGTATACTCATAAATTAATTGTGAAGTAGCAAGCTTTCTGAATTTAAACTTGAATTGTTCCAGTTGGCAGATTTTACTCTCCAGAACTAAAAATTTTGGTTACTTCATTTTGATTGCAGTTATAAAATCTGCAAAGTAAAAGTTCAGAAGAGGGATTTTTATGATAGTTACAGGTAACTTCTTGACATTGTACAAGGGTTCTTACTGCTTTTACAATAAAATATTTCTAATAATTCTAAGTGACGTAAAAGTATAGTTTATACTGTGTTTATTGTTAACCCTCATATCATAATTTAGTTGCAACAATTTGCAAGCTCCTGCTACAGCAGATTTTCAGTCTGGTAAGGTTGGTGTGATAGACATGTAAGTAACATGCAGTTAAGCCAGAGACAGAGGGTAGAAGTGGTAAGGAGAGCTTCTGGAACTCTGGATTATCTTCCACCAATCCTAAGTATCTCATGACTTAGTTTAAAGTTACTTAGCCCTAAGTAATTTTGAATTCCTTCCTTAACATTTTCACAAAACCTTTGTTCATCTGATAAATGTTAAATTTTCAGAGATCAAAGAAATAAGAGATTTGTGTATAATTTCAGTCTTTTAGGGAGTATTGGTAAATTTTAAGGGTCCCTTTTGAATTTATTCCTTAATTACTTTATATTTACTCTATGTATCAGCATTCTGAGAAATGGATTGAACATATACGTGAGTAAAGTTGCTTTGTGTATATGATGTTGTGTATGTGTATGTCAATAGATGACTTTGCAGATTTATGTTACCATCAACTTTAATCTTTATTGTAGCTTTGGTGACTTTCTGTTACATAAAATGAGCCAGTTCCTTCCAGTCTTAGTGTTTTTAAGTTTTAAATTCCATTTTTGATAATGTATAAGCACATTGAAATTTTATGCTGTGATAGGACCAAGAAAACACTAGTTCAGTCTGTTAGAACCTTCAGCCTCTTAACATATTTAGTGTCATTTAGAAAGTACTCTGAGTTAGGAAAAGCTCATTGTCTAGATGATGACAAATTTGTCATTTGGAGAATTTTTACTCTTATCTCCATCTGTTTTCATGATTTCTTTTTTTAAAAAATATTTATTTATTATGTATACAATATTCTGTTTGTGTGTATGCCTGCAGGGCAGAAGAGGGCACCAGACCCCATTACAGATGGTTGTGAGCCACCATGTGGTTGCTGGGAATTGAACTCAGGACCTTTGGAAAAGCAGGCAATGCTCTTAACCTCTGAGCCATCTCTCCAGCCCCTATTTTCATGATTTCTTATAAGAAATCTGTTTTCTGATGTCCATGCATGCTATGGCATTTGTGTGCATGAACTTAAACATACAAACATGTACACAGAGAGAATCCCTTTTAGAGAAAAGATTATGATGAGAATTATGTCATTCCAATCCTTACATTTCTGTCAGCCCTGCTATAAGTCATTATATTTATCTGTTTATATAATTGTTAAATTTTGAATATTTGCCATTTTGGAAACACATTTTTAAAAAATGTATTTTAATGGTAATGAATCTTGTTGAGTAGAGGTATTCATACCCATTTAATTTATTTAGCTTGTCTTCAGTTGCTGGGTGTAATGGCTGTTTTTGTTTTCTTTCTTTCCTTTTTTTGTATTACAGTGAAATACTTAAGTTTCTCTGTAGATTATGGTATTTGAGACTTGCAAATTTGGGTTGACATTACATACATGTTCTCATATTTGAAAAAAAGGACAGTTACTTCTTGACTGACATGGTATGATATTTTTCAAAATATGTTATTTTGCTTTATAGGAATTTTAAAAATCATTATTGATAATTTTTTGCCTCATATGAATCACCTGACACTGGAACAGACTTTCTTTCCCCAAATTTTACCAAAGGTACAGTTTTGTGTTAATTTACATACTATAGAAGATATTAAAATCTGATCTTAACTTTATATAATCTGTTCCTAATTTTCTTAATTCTCTTATTTTTCTTATTTATCAAATATATTCAAGTGCAAATAAATAGTAAAAATAGTTCACTTTAGTGCTAATTCGAGATATCCTTATAATAATACAACTAAGCTTTTTTTTTGTATATAATGCTGTTCTGTAGTATAACATTTCATTGTAATGTGTTTAATTTGGGAATAGATAACTGTTCAAGTAGCTTCATAAACTAGTTGCATGATGTTTTTATTTGTGAGTTTATTACTATAAAGTGATTTTTATATTTAAAGGGATGAACTAGTAATCAAAATATAAGTGAGTACCGTCTAGTGGATGTCACACACCTTTGATCCCAGCTCTTGAGAGGCAGAGGCAGGCAGATCTCTGTGAGTTCAAGGCAGCCTGGTCTACAGAGAGTTCCAGGACAGCCAAAGCTACATAGAGAGATCCTGTCTCACAACACAAAAACAAACCAAAAATATAAGTGGGTTCTAAATAATAAGACTCAGTATGAATTCATAACCAATACCAAGAAATGCCCTTGTAAATGCCACAGGAGACTGGTTGATTAGGGTTTTTTATTATTCAGAGTAGTACTTGGCGCTTGTTACACCCTCTCATAAACTTTGAATGTGTTATTTTTCTATTACTAAATACAATGACATCACAAAAAGGAGAAGCAAAGCAAGACTTGGGACTCTGTTGTAGAATACTTTCAAATTAGGAACAGTGGTTAACTGTGACAGTGGATAGTTGGGAATAATCAGGTCATTGTTGTGTTTTTTCCTTCAAAGGTATCTTTTTTTCTAGTGATTTCTAGTCCTGTTTATAAGCTGATTTGTTTTCACAGACTATGAAATTGTTTGATAGAATGATACATGAATTAACCACTGAAGCCAGAGAACTCTCAAGCCAAAATATAAAAATCCAGGTCACTCTAAGGAATATTTTACAAGTAAGTGTATTAGAAAAAGAATGGAGCTGGGTGTTGTGACATGCTTAAGGCAGAAGGTGCTTCTGTTTAAGGGCAGATGGGGTTATATAGTGAGATCCTGTCTCAAAAGAAAAAAAAAAGTGAGAGGTTTTTTCTGCCTGTAGCACTGGGGAGGTTGAAGCCAGACGATTACTGAGATGAGGCCAGTCAGGGTTAGGGAGTGAAATCTTGTCTTCGAAAAAATAAGACAAACCATTTATTCTTCATGAAATGGCATAATGCTTGAATTAAATTTATGGACTTAAATACATATTAAAGGTCAATTTCTGAATTATTTATATAATTTTATGTTGGATGTCTTAGAAGACAAATCAAGATAGCACCCTGAATTGGGTCGAGATTCTGAGTGGTCTGAGAGAGTGAAGTTCACTGAAAAGAGAGAGGCACATAATGTTTTGTTACTGCTGGAGGTCCAGCACTCAGAATGCTATCTAATTCCTTTGTCGCCTACATAAAAGTATATCTTGAACCAACCTTTCCTTTCTTCCAGACAATGGTCCAGATCTTAGGAGGCCTTACGGGATGTGTTCATCATGTCTGTACCACACAGCAATCCATCATTCTAGAAAATATTCATAGTCTTCCCTCATCCATCCTGCATATAATTAAAAAGACATTCGTACATTGTAAGGTGGGTCTATGTAGAGTTTAAATAGCTTGGAATCTGTAGGCCGAAGTGCCGGATAAGTGTTTATGCATAAGGTTTTACATTTTAGTTGATAATGGGATAGACTTTTCTCTGGAGCAAAGATAGACTTAATTGTTTCACAAGTGATTAAAAGGTGATTTTGGAATTGAATTTCACCTTCCTTAAAAAAAAAAATTGGTTAAGATTTATGTGTAACCACAGGAGTCTTGAAATTGTTCTGTTAGATAGCAAAGGGGGTTACTTAATTTAGTCCTTCTTAACATTACTGAGGCAGCTGGAAAGCACAAAAGATGGCTTAGAGTTTGTAGGGCACAGGCAGTTTTGTTATCGATGTTTTGTTGGGTAAATGTCAAATTGCTCATTAACTAGACTTGTGTGTGGTGGTAGGGTGCTAAAATGTGCACTATTTGCATTCCTGCATCTATCAAAGTGCATTTAGTAAAGTGTGATTCTGTCAGAACATTAAGTTTATGATCTCAGTCTCTGATAGTATGGACTAAAGAAAATTTGAATTTTGAGCTGTTCGTGATCTGTTTCTCTACTTTTTCTATTTTATGGTCAGAATAGCGAATCTCTGTATTCTGGACGCTTACACCTACTGTCAGACCTTCTCCAGTCTGTTTTCAGGGAGGCCTATTCTCTCCAGAAGCGGCTGATGGAACTGCTGGACAAGGTTTGCATGGGCCCTTCAGTAGATGAAAATAACACTTTGTTGATGGTGGAAGGTGAGCAAAGAATTATTGTTTAGAATAGGGTGAAAATGGCTATAGTTAATTAATTAATTAAATCATCAAAATAATGTTTCTCTTTATGCATGCTTTCTTGCTTATGTATAAAAATAATATAAATCTCCCTAGGTAAATTTTCAGTCTTTTAAATTTGTAAAATTTAGTTTTTATACTTTATTATCAATCTGAATATCCAGTAAAATATATAGTATGTAATTTCCACACAAAAGATTTAACAAATAAAGGATTTATGTAACTTTATACTCTTTAAGCTACTCTATATTCTGAGAAAGCAGCCTTTAGGTTTTTTTTTTCCTCTTTAACCCATAACAAAAAGTGTGGTGGGAGGGAGCTAAATTCCTTTCTGGAATTTGTGTGTGTGTGTGTGTGTGTGTGTGTGTGTGGTGGGGGACTTTTGAATGTGTACATGTATACCCAGACACACACATTTATTATAATAAATATCCATTTTACATGTATTATACTCTATTATTTCTTTGTTGGGAATTAAGCCCACGGTCTTGCCCATACTATTTCATTCTACAAACTTGTTAATTGTTAGCCAGGTGTGATGGCACAGGCCCACACAGCACTTCGGAAGCTGAAGCAGGAGCTTACAAGTTCTAGGTGGCCTGAGCCACATAGTAAAGCCCTGTCTCCCAAACACAATACAGAAGTTACTGATTGTAATCTTTGTCATTGATTTCATCACTTATTAATGATTATGATCTAGAATTTTAAAAATAATGCACTAATATAGGAAAGCAAAGATTATATTCCTAACTTTAGTGTTAAGAGAATAGGTTGACTTGGGACCACTTATTGGGTACCTTTTGTTCTCTAAGTAATCAACCTGAAAATCTGTTGTTTAAAATAGTGTTTGTTTATTCGCAATTCCATGTGCCTCAACTTAGACTGGCATTATCTACAGTAATTTTCTGTGCAGCTGGCTCATTCCTGCATTTATAGCTAAGAACGTCATTCACCTCTGGCTTTTTGCTGAGGCAGTAGTGGTGAAAAAGTCTACATTTTAACACAGGCTTAATCACTTACAGCTTTGGGGTTTCCAAGAATAACAAGGGGAGGACAAGTCCCAGCACACCAAATCTTGGCTTGTTTAGCTTTGATTATTGTTCTTTTATCAAATCAAGTTAAAGATCTGTGCCCAGAGACATTTTTATGACCAGAGAAGGGGCAGTTGGAACCATTTTTACAAGCTGTCTAAAACAACTAGAATAAAACACTTGCATGAATGTAAGTTAGTATAAATTAAGTTGCAGTTCTTGTTAGGTTTTCTTAGTAGTTTTTTTTTTAAAATTAGAATTGTATCTCTAGAATATTTCAACTACAATAGGACATAACTTTTATTCCACTGAACATTTTTTTTAATTTCTTTTTTTTTTGTTTGTTTGTTTGGTTGGTTTTTTAAGACAAGGTTTTTCTGTATAACAGTCCTGGCTGTTGGTGGTATAGTGGTAAGCATAGATGCCTTCCACTGAACATTTTATAATAGGACATAACTATTAGTTTACTGAACATTTTTTAATAGGACATAACTTTTCTTCCACTGAACATTTTTGGTTTTAATTGTCATTAGATAGCTGTGAACTGCAATATCAATATTTCTTGTGTTTTTTTTTTTGTTTTTTGTTTTGTTTTTTCGAGACAGGGTTTCACTGTAGTTTTAGAGCCTGTCCTGGAACTAGCTCTTGTAGATCAGGCTGGCCTCGAACTCACAGAGATCTGCCTGCCTCTGCCTCCCGAGTGCTGGGATTAGAGGTGTGCGCCACCACTGCCTGGCTCAGTATTTCATTATTGAAACCTTAAAAATATAACATTTACTTTGAGTAATTATTTGACCTGGTTATTTTCAAACTAATACATACTTTAATTCTTCAGTCAAGTGTTGAGATGGTCACTTGATCCATTTAAATATAATTAAATATCTCATATAACATTTGATTATCCTGAGAGATGTGTTATTCTTCTTTTTAGTTATTCATTCGTTATTGGATATCTGCTCTGTGATCTCTGGTATGGACCAAGCATTTCATGCCAATACATGGAAATTTATAATTAAGTAGGTTTGTTAGATTTTCTTTTTTGTACTGTGTTATCTATATCTCAAATTCTAAGTAGTTGATGGTTTTAAGATTACATTAGAAAAATTTTTGTGGTTGTATGGAAACTCATTGATTCTGCTGCATGATGATTCAGATATTTGTACATGTATGTTCCAAACCAAATTGAACTCCTCTATACTATTATCTTTTAAAAACAAACAAATAAAACTCCCTACAGTTGTAGCTAGTTAGCTGGTAGTTCTGAATAATGGACCATGAACCATAGTATGCCCGAATTTGTGTGCTTACAACTACTGTTAGATAATTATCAGTATGAAATAAGGTATTTCTAAGTCAGAAATTAGTAATTTTATTTGTAGTTGACACTAATCTCTTTGTTATATACAGTTGAGTTGTTAACACTAATTCTACTTTTCAAATTATTTTAACTTAAATTGAAGCCTTTTAAGAGTTAGTAGGGAGAGAACCAATAGTAGTTATTAGATGCTGAGGGGTGTCCCTAATTATCCTGCAGGAATAATTAAATCAGTGTAACTCATTTTAGGCACCTTTCTTGTTCTCTCAGGATGTTAACTTGCAAAAAAGTAATAGAGTGTCACTTGTTCACCATAATATGTGTACCTGACTCCTTCTTGAAACCTCTCCTCTGAGTTTTTGGACAATTGAATTAGTTTTTTTGAACCGCTTTTAAGTTTGTTCATCTTAAAATAGGATAATGATAGCACTCTTTTTATAGTATTGCACTGAATATTGAGTTCACCATTGTGAACTGCTGAAACTTCACATGGCAGGCAGCCTGTAAATGCTCAGTGGATTAACCACATGGCCGTCTTCACCCCACCAAACCAGCATCATTGTCACCTTCGTGCTTGCTCTTTTCCAGGTACTCTGTTTTCAGAGTGTATATTTAAAACTTAAGTTGGATCATATCACCCAACTTCTTAAAATCTCCCACCACATAGGGCAACAACTTAAGCCTTTTTGGACACTTCTTCCTTTACTAGCCCCCTGCTGCTGCTTGCTTTCTGCTCTCAGTTCTTCAGATGCAGGAAGTTCTCCTGTCCTAGGCCTTTCCTTCCACAGCTTGCCCTTTGCAGAAGCTGTTCCTCTCTCCTACTTTGTAATGTAAGCTTCTACTTATCTTTAGTTCCTGGGTGCCAGCATTAACATTCTTGTAACATTGTTTCATAGTAATAGGACTTCTCAGCTTAGCATTTACTGCTTATTCTATTCTTATATTTATTTGACATTCTCATATTAGGCCATATATTCCCTATAGACAGGACAAAAATTATGTTCATTTGATTTATTTTTTTATCCTCAAGACCTAGCAGAATGGTTGACAAATACAAGTTCAGTTATTTATACAATTTCAATTATTTTACAAAGACAAAAATTTAGCCACTAGCTTCAAAGTGGCTCTTTGAAGTTGGATCTTAATTGTACCATGTTTAATATATAATACATTGTTTTGTTGAAAATGTTATATAAAGTAGGTGTTCCTTGGGCCTGAGTTGATTGATGTGATTTCGTGTCTCTTCTGGTGATTTTATTTTTCTCTTTTTATCCATTTAGGCAGAGCCTTAAACACCAGTCTGTTATAAAGAGCCAATTGAAACACAAAGAGATAATTTCTAGCTTGTGTGAAGACATTGTTTTTTCCTTCCATTCTTGTTTGCAGTTAGTTGAACAGATGACACAGCCAGCTGCACAGGTAAAATGAAATCTAACGACACTACAAAGGGGAGTTATTATTTTCACAGTTGTTAAATTTTATTGAACCTAAAAAGTATGGTCTAGGGTTTTATTTTCCCTTAGAAAATCTGTAGAATTATTTACAACTCATAACTACTTTTTGCCTAGATCATTGTATTACATTCATTCTTTCACTTATAATAGCATTTATCTGCCCATCATTTTTACATACTTAGTTGGTCAGAGCACTGTCCTCAGAATCTTTTATTCTTTTCTGACCTAGAACAAAATTGTAGTTTCTCTGTTTTACATTTATTTAAGGTCTTCCTAACATAGAGATTGACAGCCTTTCTGTAACCAGTGCATTATAACGTTTAACAGTATATATGTGTAGGTGTTTATTCTTTTAAAACTGATAGATTTCTTTTGATTTCAAGAAGTTACAGTGTTGAATTGGCATCACCTTAATGAAATAAAGGCTGCGTTCTAAGCATGCAGAATAGGGTTGTTTGAAATTACAATTCGTCTTCCTATAAAAGTATTATGTGAGCACAATGATTTTTGTTTTAGACTAACTCCAAATTTATTTAAACATCCCTGAGTTACAGAATTGATGGACCCAGGAACTAATATGTTAACTTTTATGGGAAGATGAGTTGAATATTTCTTTCCCAAATGTCAGAAATATGGCTCCTTCTCTTGTAGATCTACAACTGCTTGAAGGTTCCTTTGCGTCTGTGTTCTTCCCTACCAAACAGCCTTGGGGATAGAAGGGTAGATGTTTAATCCAAGTTCCCAGATTGGTGCCAGCTGTTGCTGGAATGGGGATAGTCTGAAAGATCAGATCCAAAAGGAATGTAGGACTTCGCAAAGGTGTTCTGAAACATGAAGGATAGTTGTAGGAAGAGGTTCAGTTTTTTCTTGTTTCTTTTTTTTTTTTCTTTCTCCTTTTAGATGCCTTCACTTCTCCTTTTTATTTTCTCATTCATGGTTCCCAGGACCTCGCTGATACGAGAGCTTACCTGTGTATCTTGTGTCAGTGACAGAGAACTTGACCCAGCAGTTTGCAACCTGTGGGTGGTGACCCATTTGGGGATTGAATGACCCTTTAACACGGGTTGCCTAAAATATTGGAAAACGCAAATATTTACATTAAGATTCATAATAGTAGTAAAATTACAGCTCTGAAGTAGCAATGAAAATGATTTTATAGTTGGAGGTTACCACATGAGGAATTGTATTAAAGAGGGCAGCATTAGGAAGGTTGAGAACCTCTGATATCTTGAGTCTTAGCCTTCTTTTCAATTTCTTTTTTGCTTGATGCTGCAGACTCACCTATTAGTAGTAAAAGGAAAATTAGGTTCTTGGCCAGGAGAGAGATGAGGAAAACCCAAAGAATAGAATAGACTGTAGTGGCAAGCTGAAAGAAAGTCTGAGAGGTAATGGAGACAAACTGGCTAAGTATTTATTGTAGCCAACCTGACAAGTTCCAAGTTCAGTGAGAGAGCCCGTGTGAGAAAAATAAGGTGGAGAGATAGAAGGAAGACACCCATCTCTCCCCCCCCCCCCACTAATTCCTATTTAGGTTGATAGAGTGCTTCTTGATGGTAAGGTGACTTGAAGACAGGTCCTTGAGTTCTAGCCCAGCTGTCTTCAAACTTAATCCTTCTCCCTTTTCCAAGTGTTAGCCCCCATACATTACTTGTTAAGTTTTTGTATTATGTAGAAAATAAGCACATACTCTGGTATATGTAGTCTCGTTTATTTTCTGCTACATTTAGAGTTTTACTAGTATTTAAAGAAAAGAAATATGGTTACTCATTTTAAAACCCTGAAAAAAAAGTTTGCCTGGCTTACATTCCCTACTTATTTTAACAATTAAGTGAATCATATAGGAGTGTGAATATATTTTATATTGTTTACTTGTTTTTTAAAGATATTGAGATAAAAGCTTTAGATTTAATGGGTATCGTGCTACTTAGTAATAAAGGAAGAGTAAGACTTTAGTCACAGTCTGCATGATTTTCCTTGTATCACAGGTAAGGACTAGGGGATCCTGGAATGTTAAACACACAGGATGGTTCCTTCAAAAGGGATACGTAACCTGTTAACTGCCCAGAAGACTGAGAGTAGACCTGCCTGGTGACCATGTGCTTTCTGTGTGGTCCTGATCTCCCCCAGACCCTTATCATAAGCATGCTATTCTCAGTCAGTCTGTATATCCTATCTTTATGGAAGATGCTGAATGTACTTTACAAAGAGTTTTCAGTGTGGTTATGTTGGATCTTTCTTTAGATTACTTTGTTTCTCAAGGAGAGTTTTGTATGTACTTATTGTGCACATGGGATTGAGCTGAATAGCACCAGGAACATTTCACCAAATTGTGCTATGCTTAAATATGCTAAAATAAACTACTCAGGGTCAGACTACCAAAGTTTGAAGCAACACTAGCTACTTAGTTGTGTTGAACCAAACTGCCCTTTTGCCTCCTGCAGTTGCAGAGACCCCTGCAGGAGAGAACATGCTGAGTGTGTGTTCTATTTCACTCTTGATAGTGAGTGCCAGGTTGCTGAGAGAGTGTGGGCTGATAAAAGTTGGCATTAGTGTAGATTCATCTTTAACCTCTGTTCTTAAAAAGAAATTACTCTGGGGGAGTGGGACATGCATAGTGTGTGTGTGTGTGTGTGTGTGTGTGTGTGTATAGTTCAGAGAACAGTCCTATAGAGTTGGTTTTTTCCTTCCTCTTTGTGTATTCCAGAAGTCAAACTTGTATCTTTAAGCTTGTGTAGTAAGCACCTGTGTCTTTGAGTCGTCTGTCCAGCTTTTATTCTCTGTGTTTTTTACTTGGAAAGCACTGTATAACAGAGTTCATGTCAGTAATATAAAAGAAAGGTGAATTTCTATTTACACAGTTTTTACTGCAGAAAACCGTTTCCAATTATTTGTAGTGCAAGTCAGATGTAAGTAGAGTGTTCCATTAATGGATAACTCAGATTTTGATTGGATTAAACTAGGTTTTTACCATAGCAGGAAAGAACCAAACATATTTAGTTAACATTAATGTTAAGATAGGTTATTTACTTGTGAAATAATGCCCAAAATTAAAGATAATTCATGTGACTTAACTTTGTGGTGTTAATATAAAACTTTTTATCCATGCTTAGAATTTTTGTGTCATGACAATATATTTGCCCTGTTCTTCATGCCTTATGGGATTATAGTCTGTGAGTATGCTGTTAATATTTAGTCACTATGTGTGATAGATGTTTGGCTTACTTCAGTTCAAAAACATTGCATCACATACTGGGTGCATCATTTTCATGGTTGTAGGTATAGAAACAAAGTTGCTAATCAAAGAATTTTAACTGCTTAACTCCTGATATAAATGAACAGTAATTATTTTATGCTTCCACCAGCAAATAGAAAAAGTCCTTATTAACCCACTCTTCTCCCCAGCTTGTGAATATCATGTATCATGTCTTTTTTTAAGATTTGCTAGTCAAATAGTCTTCAGTCCTTCTTTTTCCCAAAAGATACCTAATTAGGTTGTAATTTTTCACTATTACTCATTGGCTGTTTGTATTCTCTTTTCTCCCCATTGCTCGCTCTTTTACATATCAATCACTTTCTCCTTTTGATTAATTTGATCCCCATATAGTAAAGAACTATAATAAATTATTTGAGTTTCAGTTTCAAATCAATAAGTCAGTTTATTTTTAGTAATGCAGAATTCATAAAGTATCTCTTGTTAACTGGTAAGAATAAAACAATAAGAGAATAATTATGTTTTCATGGAAAATTCATAATCATCTTACTAAGTCTTTTTAGAAAATATTGTCTTGTTTATAGGTTTAGCTAATTTTACATTATTACACTTTTTTCCTTCTGAACAGGATAATGCTGACCACAGAATATTTCAGAAAACACTCAAATTGTGTCGTTTCTTGGCTAACTCCCTTTTGCACTACACTAAGGTAAGGTCCAGTTTTATAATACATAAATGTATAACAAACACTAAATTTTAAATTGTCTTTTTGTGTATGGCAGGGTGGGCTGCATCTGTGTACACATGAGGGCAGTATTCTACATGGAGTGTGTCTTCTTTTCCTCTCCACCTTATTTCATGAGGCAAGGTCTCTCCCTGAGCCTGTTGTTTGCCATTTTTGGTAGACTTGCTAGTGAACTGGAGTGTGTTTAACTCGTATCTCCCAATGTTGGAGTTACAGTGTGCTGTGCCATGACTGGCTTTTATGTGGATGCTGTGCCATGACTGGCTTTTATGTGGATGCTGCTGATTCAAACTCAAGTTCTTTTTTTTTCCTGGCAAGTACTCTTGCCACTGAACCATCACCTCTCTCCTCAGCTTGACCAAACCAGTCATTTGAATGTTTTTTTTGAAGTTCATTTTGAAGATCTTGTGGTTTAATACTATTGATTGTTAAATATTGAATATCTATTATATTACTTATTGATAGCATCATCACTGATATTTTCATTTAATTTTCTGAAAATTATGTACGTAAATTACAGTTTTTATAAGCATAAGTCAGTTAGAAGGAAATGACTTAGTTTGTATTTAAATACTATTTATAAAGCTAGAGGTTGGTAGCACATGCCTTTAATTCCAGCACGTGGGAGGCAAAGGCAGGTGGATCTTTCTGAGTTTGAGGCCAGCATGATCTACAAAAGTGAGTTCCAGGACAGTTAGGACTGTTACACAGAGAAACCTTGTATGTAAAAGCCAAAAAACAAAACAAACAGAAAAACACCCCCAACTATTTACAGGTTATTTCTACCATATTTCGGAGTTAGGGTCAACTTTAAACATTCAAACCCTTTATCCACATATATACACATACTTTCTCCTCCTGGTATTCTCAGAATAACTGTGATATTTGAAGTTACAAGAATAGGATAAATGCCAGGCCGTGATGGATCTCTGAGTTCAAGGCCAGCCTGGTCTGCAGAGTTCCTGGACAGCCAGGGCTACACAGAGAACAGAGAAACCCTGGCTCAGAAAACCAAAAAAGAAAAAAGAAAAAGGTTTTCCAAGATTGTGTGGAAAGAGGACCAGACATTGGTTGAAAGAGACATTATTATTAATAGATGTTAGTGATTGAAAAACAAAACAAAAAACTGTTACCCAAGTTAAAAATTTTTATTTCATGTTTTTAATTCTTTGATGGTTTCATACATGTATATCATGCATTTCGGCCATTTTCACTCTCCATTAATTTTTCTCATCCTCCTGTCACTCCTGCAGAGTGAGACTTCTTCCCAAGTCCCCTTATACTTTGATGTTCTTTTCTCTTTTTTTTTTAAGTTTTGAAAACATTTTTTTTTTTTTCTTCTGCATCTCCTCCGAGATCCGCCTACCTCTCTGGCCACCCCTTATGCTCTTTCTCTTTCTTGAAAAAAAAAAAAATTCCCCAAAATACCTCCCCCATGAAAATTAAAAGAGACGAGCAAGAGGCCAATATATAATACAAGAAATGCCAAAACTAAACAGCAGAGGTGGTCCTTAGTGTCAGCTGCTAATTGTGGGTGATGATGGCTCTAACAGCCAAGAAGTTTGGATGCTTACCCTCATCCTCCATTTTCACGTATGCTTTCTTTTTATATTTGTGGTGTGTTTAAGTTTTATTCTGTATGTTATGGGCGGAAGATATAAATTAGACATTCATGTGACATATAAAGAATGAGTAGAATTTCTTTTTCTTTCTTTTATATTTTTTTTCAGGAATTTCTTCCTTTCCTGTCTGATTCTTGCTGTACTATACACCAGCTTTATCTTCAGATATACAGGTAAAAAGGAGTGCCTTATGGTTACTAAAGTGTGCCAGTGCTACTCAAGCCATGTAAACATGCATACTTATCTAACTAAAGCATTAGAATGATTTTTCTTAACGTTTGAGTAAAGTTTTGCCTACTTGCATAAAATATTGGGAGATGGAAGCTTTTGAAGGATACACTCCATGTGAGTTTAACTTTGTTTTTACTGGTTTCTTAAAATGACAAATAATTGGTATGATGATAAATACCAAAACATTTGTGTATGGGTGTATTTTTTTATATAATATATATACACCTATGTATGTATGTATATACACACATATACAGATGCTAATATACACACATAGATTATCATATATAATGCATATTTACATTTTGTATCTGCATAGTAGAATTATTAAGTTAATTTGGAGACATTAAAACATTTGTGAAGTAGTGTACATCATGAAATTGAAAGATATTTAGATGCTTAGTTGTAGTTCATATCTGGAATTTCACTACCTATATTTTATTTTATTCATCTATTATTTATTTCATTCTTCTTAATAATTAAGCATCTTGTTAACTGTGTGTCACAGAAGAAGGAATACAGGAGTAAGGAGATGAGATGAATGAACAAAGTGACATGTATAATGGACTGTATGTGAAATAGGACTTTTCTTTGTCATACTAGAAAGACTTCAGGTATTTGTTAGGTGCATCCTTTAAAATGTTATAGTACATGTTAGACAGTTTGCTTATAATGTCACATTTACCATAATTAAATATTAAGTAGCTGCAAAAATATTGAGTACTTACTATATTTCATATAGTTTTTAATTAAAGTTAAACTTCATTACTGAGACATTTCTGTGAAAGTCTTTTTAATCCCCTTTAGTGTTTGTATATTATTTCTTAAAAAGGTTTAGTTTCTAAGAAACAAAATTTATAATAGATTCAGCATTTACCTATTTTTTTTGTTTTGTTTCTCTCTGTTTAACAGTCCTGGCTGTCTTAGAACTCACTTTTGTAGATCAAGCTGGCCTCAAACTTGCAGAGATCCTTCTGCCTCTTCTTCCCCAGTGTTTGGATTAAAGATGTACGCCATTACTCTCCGGTGCATTTACCTATCTTTAGCTATTTTATTTCATTTTTAATTTAATTCAATTAATTTATTCATTTTTGATTTGAGATAGGGTCTGTACTCTGACCTCAAACCCAGTGTAGTCTTCCTGGTTCGGTCTCTTGAATATTGAGGTTACAGGTGTGAGCTATTAAAAACAACTTTCAAAAGAAGTAAGCCATAATATATCAGACCTATCTTTTAACATAGATTTTACTAGTAGATTTAATATTTATTATTTACATTTTTAAGGTTACCTCATCAAATGGTATTAAAATGCCTCAAAATAGTCTAGATTTTTCTAGAAAATATTTTCTCTATAGAATTATAGCTATGTTATGTAGTTTCTAGGTCCTCATATCATTCTGTTACCAGTTCAGTGTTTTGAGCCTTTTCCCCATAAAATATATACTTTTTTATGCTTTTTTTCACTACTGTGACATGAACCTGTGATACATTTATTTAAATCCAGAAGATCACTATTAAATACGTGAGGGTTTTCACCTTTGTTTGCAGCAAGTTTCCTCCAAGCTTGTATGCTGCTAGGATGTCCAAAGCATTGCAGGAGGAAATAGCAGGCACTTTCCTTGTGTTACTGGACCCACTCATCAGTCAGCTGCTCACATCCCAGCCTTTTGTGCAGGCAGTTTTGGATAGTAAACTAGGTAAGCTTCAAAACAGATTTACATCATCTCCTTAATATGACATGTCAAATACAGTTGTTTCCCTTCAAGCAGTCACTATTTTGTGAAATTTGAAAATTTTATTTAAAATTCATTGTACTTTTATTGAAATATCACCTATTAGTTATACTTGTACTTTCTTTGTATAAAACTATCACATTTCTGCTGAAAATATTTTGGATATATTTACCAATTTGTTTTAACATATGACTTTATTACTGAAAAGACCTGCCCTGTGAACTGCAGCTCCCACAAGTCCTGCTCCTGGTTGTTGTCATGGATAAGCTGTGCTCTCAGCCTAAGGATGTACAGACCCTGTGGTGCACAGAAGCTACGACTAGGTAACATTTTGATTATATATAATCATATTGCCAGTGGTTTAGTGGGCTCTGTTAATTTGAAATGATCTTAAATTTAAGTTTAAGCCAGACGTGGTATGTGCCTATAATCTTTCCTCTGCAGGATGCTGAGACAGAGAAGCACTTGAACTTTTAGCATTTTGAAATCATATTCTGCTTAATAGCTATTGTGTAGAAAAACTACCATGTAAAAGATATAAAATATATATAACTGATCCTAAAATATTTTTAATTTTATTCACTGATTACCCATTGGTGGCACTAAAAACATTGGCTATAATGAATATAGATGCAAATAACAGCATGGGAGAATGAGTTGCAATAGGAGCTGGAGAGATGGCATATCTTTTAAGAGAGCTTGCTGCTCAATCATGAGGCCCAAAGTTTAGATCCTAGCACCTATGTTTGGTGGCTTACAAATACCTGTGACTCCAGCCTTAGGAATCTGACACCTTTGGGTTTCTCTGGATGCGCATGTGCAGATACACTCATATAGATGAACATACAGGCATATGCATAAATCTTTTTTTTTTTAAAGCTGTGATAGATACTGTACAGTGTCTCCCAGGAAATGTCACTTGTCTTCACTCTTTTTCCCAGCACTGCAGCCCAGGTGCTAGTTTGTTATAACTGGATTACTGCTATGCTCTTATTTTTTTTATTCTTCCTCTTGGCTGGTCTGGTTAATATGAGGTTCAAACTGGTATGCTCACAAAAAGAAGTAATGTTCAAACTTTGAAATTTTGTGACCTGTTCTGTTATTAACTTTGACCTGATTCCTTCATTAAAATATATATAAAATACTTTTATTACTTGAGAATTCCATATGTACATACAGCACATTTTGATCATATTCACCCACCCATTTCACCCTAAATTTTCCTAACTTTCTATTCATTCTCAGCTTTGTGTCTCATGTATTTTTATAATCCACTAAGTTCAGTTTATGCTGTCCATATGCTCAGGGTGTGGCTATCAAATGGAGTATGGTCGGCCAACCAGGGGCCATACCCTTAAAGCAAACCAACTCCCCTTCTGTCAGAAACCATCTGCTGTCAGGAGTGGGGACTGTTGAGACACCCGTGCAAGGTTAACTAACTTGGTCTTGTGCAGGTCTTGTGTAGGTAAGCACAGCCTCAGTGAGTTTGTAAGTGCATAATCCTGCCCTTCCCAGAAGGCAGTGTGTGGTCCCTTCCTGCCCATGCTCTGGTTTTTTAAGACCCTCTTTTATTTGTAACATAACATATGAACTTAATTATATCATTTTATTTGGTCTCTTACAGACTTATATTTTGTTTGTTTTTAGTTTTTTACTTGAAACCTTTATGAGAGTTTCAACTATTTCTATCTTAAAATGGTCCTTCCATGTATGTTTAAAATAATACTTAATTTAGCTAAGCTCTATAAAAAACTTTGAGTTTGATTTTATATAACTTGGCACTATTTAAGTGATGGGGATTTTTAAATTTATTTTATTGAGTTTGTTTCTTTGTTTAAGATGGGGTCTTGCTGTGTAGCCCTGACTATCTTGGAACTCTTGGCAGTCCTTCCATCTCCTTCCTAAAATTAAAGCCCAGTTTGAGAAAGTTTTGTTCAGGAAATTCCTTAAAGATTTTTTTTGTCTGGTAGTAAATATGTTTTATTTTTTATGTCTATAAATTTACATACATTTCCAATTATTATTGATTTTTATCTTCTGACATTTTGATTCTCTAAATTAACCCTGTTTATGACATTATTTTACCTGCTATTTGTTAACTTCTATTAATGCTGTGCTCAATGTTCTTAATTTTTCTGCAGGATGTCCCTATTCAAAGCCATTTTCCACAATTTTGAGAGGTGTTCTGGTGAACTGTCTCTGACTGCTTATTTACAGAGAGTAGAGGGTAAAGGGCAAGCCGAGGTGTCTGTTACTTTATATCAGCACATCTGTGTTCATCTGTGTGCATTTGTTGCTTCTTTTCATCCCTCACTGTTTCCTGAGCTGGTAAGTGCTCTGCAAACTTGGAAAGTGGGGCTTGCACTTTGCTTTCTTTTCATTGAAATTGTATTTGATTTGTAGAAGAACATGAAAATTAATGACTGTAGTAAACTTCAACCTAGTTACCTCAACTTGTACATTTTGTTCATTTGTGTCTTAAGAAATGGCAATCCTTGATCATATAATACTAGATGTTCTGTTTAGCTAAAACATTTGATAAAACATTTTGTGTTTTGTGCGGGGAGATATAAGAAAATCCTATGAGAAGTGGAAACACAAGAAGGGGATGTTACCTAATGTACTAGCTACATTTCTGTTGCTGTGATAAAAACAGGAGAAGTTAAAAAAGGGAGAGTTTGTTTTGTTTTAACGTTCCATGAAGAGAGTCCACATAATGATTGGGGAGGCACAGCATTTGGTGAACAGAATAGAATAGGAAGCTGAGAGATCACACCTCAAGCACACACAGGAATCAAACTCCACTTTGGAAATGAAGCACGTCTATAAACTCTCGGTGTCTGCTCCCAGTGATGTACTTTCTCCAGCAAGACTTCATGTCCTGAAAGTTTCATAACTTCTGACAGTGTCATGAATTGGGTCCAAATGTTCGAATACCTGAGCCTTTGGGGAACATTTTTCATTCAGACTACTATACTGTTTCATAAAAAGTGAATAGTAATATGTAATTAGTATTTTTTTAGGTGGTTTTATTTTTAATGGAATTAGATTTAAAGGTTGAAGATATTTTAGAAAAACTTGTCTTGTTGTTTGAAAGCTTTCAGAGAATGGTCTTTGTGGCTCACAAGGCTGAGTTAGCACAGTTAAGATTGCTTTCTGTTCCCCTTCAGTGTAGCACAATGAGTAGCATATAGTTAGGTGCTCAACAGATAAAGGAATGGCATTATAGTTCTTGTAGATATTAGCCTGTGGAGGTTTCCCACTGAGGATCTCTTAGTTTGATTTGTATAGTGCTTTGTAATTTAGTGTGAGAAATGTGATGTTAATATCTCATGAGCATCTGCCGAGGAATAAGTTGACATTTCTGTTTTCTCACTAGGATGCTGCTCTACTGAATGCAGTGCTTAGTACTAAAATGACCACCTCATTGCTAGCGATGGACGTGTGGTGTTTCCTTGCTCGGTAAAGAGTGCCATTTCTGTGTTTGGATTGAGTTAGTAGTGACCAACATAGTTTTAAGTTAATAGAAAAATTCTACTTCTGTAATCTTTTAATGGTTAGATTCCATGCCACTATACTAAGTTTGGAAACAAGTGTCCTTTTTTTAATGTTTAAACTAGGAGGTGAATGTTTAGGCAAATCTATTTACTATGATTCCTTAGTTCCTTAGTGATGGGTATCCAGTTTGAACATGCCTAATTTGAAATCCAAAATGTCTTAAATTCTAAGCTTTGAGCACTGATGGTACCAACAGTGAAAAGTTACATTCCTTGAAACAGTTTAATGCTCAAGATTACTAGAAATACTGAATAAAAATTAAGTTATGTATTTAGCTAATTATAAAAGATAAATATAATTATAAAAGATAATGTTTTGATTTGGGCCCATCCCCAAATATCATTGCATATATGTAAATATTCTAAAATCTGATAAAATCTAAAATCTGAAACACTTTCAGTATAAGACATTTTAGATAAAGGATATTCAACCTGTAATAGTTCACATGTCCTCACCAGGGTGTTTGTGTTCTTGCTCTTCTCCTAACTGTAAACTCTTAATGTCTAGATACGGCACTGCGGAACTTGGTGTGCATCATGTCACCTTAGTGGCTCATCTGGTAAGTAGAATTAAATGGTCTAAACCACCTACTTTCTATGTTTTCTTTGGAGATAAGATTTTATTTAGTTATTTGTTTATTTGTTTGTTTTTGTAGACCACGCTGGCCTTGAACTTACAGAGATTCACCTGCCTTTGCCTCTCAAGTGCTGGAAAGAGATATGATATTTTTGGATGTTAATAAAAATGGGAGAAATAATAGCTAAATTTAATGCTAATTGTTATTAATTGCTAATTTAATACTAATACTAATACAAAAAGTAGTAAAAACCCCTCTGTATAAAATGGAGATTTTTTTCATTTTCAGAAGGGGGAAAAAGTCTAGGTCAATTGATAATATGTTTAAAATTGAATGTAAAGTGAAGGTGAAAATGTGACAGTGATGGCTAAGTGCTCATCTCCTCTCTTTACTGTAACCTGGGGTCTCCTGTGGTTGTTGTGGTCAGGATGGATGATTGTGATCAGTTCTCAGGAAAACGAAGGAGGTTTTTACTGAGGACAAGCATAAATGGACTTAGTGGTTCTTTATCTTTAATAATGATTTTAATTATGAGGTGTGTTTTAACCATAGCCTTTGATAATGATCATATCTGAAACCGTCTATCCTTTGCTTCTTAGTCATATATTTCTGCATGGACCTTTAACGATTGTTCTATTCCAGTGATGAGTAGCATAACCTGAACAGCTGACTTTATAGCTCCGTATGTAGCTCACAGCCTGGTCATTACTGTTGGAAGGCCTGACACATGCTGTACAAAAGAGAGTGATGCTTTACATATCTCAGAACTTAAGTCTTTGTTACTTACTTTTTTAAATTATTATTTTTGAATAATAAAAATATTAGTTTTTTAGATTCTGTGTGCCTCTATATGTATGGCCATGTAAGTACAGGTTTGCACAGAGGCCAGAAGTGTCAGACCCCTGGGAGCTGGAGTCACAGGTGGTTTGTAAGTGGCCTAGTCTGGGTCCTCACATGTTCTTCATGCTGTGCCATCTCTCCAGCTCTCTTAATATATTTATTTATTCTCTAGACTGAGATATCTTGTTTAGGCTAGTCTGGCTTTGAACTCAAATTGTGTTTGTCTCAGCCTCCTAGGGCTAGGATTACTTTATAATTGCTAACTCACCTTTTGCTATACATTAGTGTGCTTACATCCTTAAAATTACATAAATTATTTTGAGTAATGACATGAACATACTAGGTTATTGTCAAAATGGTAATTACTGTATTACTGTGTTCTTAAAGGTAACACAAAAGTCTTTCTCATTATTAAAGCAACCAAGTTTCTTTGAAGCAAAGAAATTAAAGAATAGCCATAAATTAAAAATATCAAAAAAAATTAAAATTAGTATAGTCCAGTCTCTCAGAAAGAGTCATTAGTATTTTGGTGTATAATTTGGTGTATAATCACTGTTGCCTTACAAACTGACTCTCTCATTTTAACTCGTTCTCTTCTTTCTCTCCTGTCTTTGCAGATAAAATCCTGCCCTGGAGAGTGTATCCAGCTTACCAACCTGTCAGTCCTGTTGAAGCGTCTCTTTTTCTTCATGGCCCCACCCCATCAGGCAAGGATATTGTCTGTGTCAGTGTCTTTAGCCAACTGTGAGAATGGAACTCAGTTTCCCTCCCTTTTAACTGTAGTATAACTAGAACACAAATTAACATTGATGCTTTGGTGTAATTGATTTTAGGTCTGTGTAGATTTTGATGTCCCTGTTTCAGTTCAGGTTACAGCTACAATCTGATTCAGTTTTCCTAGAGTACCTCTTTCTTTCTCTCTCTCTCTCTCTCTCTAATATCTTTAATATGGACAATGAGATAGCTTTTTGTCTTTGTTCCATTTATTAATTCTATTATGCTTTGAATGATGTATCTTAGTTTTTCAGAGTAAGTAAAATTGATTTTTAAGGAAAAATTACAAGTATGATATGCCTCAGTTGCTTACTGTTTTGAAGTCAACAAGATTTGCCATGGTTGAGGAGTTTCTTATATCATGGGCCTGAGTAGCCTTGTGAAGTGTGGTAGATGGGTACCATTGGAACTTCTGTAGCAGGTTTTTGTTTGTGTTTAAAAACAAGTTTTTGAACTTTGGCCTATAAATGCAGTGGTGGGTGTAAATAAGGCTCAGCAATTGGCTTTTGTTGTTAAGCACTTAACATGATTCTGACAAGGAGTCGAGCTTGGAATCCACATGAAAGAAATTTGCCTGTAAAGCCTTTGGTCTTGGCTTGAATCCTTATTATATTAGTGATGCAGCATTAACACACATCAGAATGAATGTTTTACTGAAAGCTGACACATGCTAAGATGTGTTTCTCTTTCCATGGGAATAACAGTTGAATGTGTATTATAACTCAGTACTCTTACTTTAGTTGTTACCCGATTGAGGAAAAAGGAATGTCCCTTATTTAAACCTACTAATAATTGTGTGTTACAGTTTTCTATTGCTGTGATAACAAACACTGACAAAAAGCAACTTTAAGGAAGAGAATATTGATTTGGCTAAAATTCCAGGTTTAAAAGCTCATCATTGCAGGGAGGTCAAGGCAGGAAATTCATCACACCCACAGTCAAGAAGAGAGAAACAAATGTACCCATGCTCTTTTGCTTGTGCCTTGTTCAGTTTCTCCACTTTTCTCACAGTTCAGGACTCCCTGCTTAGGGAATGGTGCTTTCCCTTCCATAGTAGGCTGGGTAACTTAATTAAGGTAACCCCCACAGGCAAACCTAATGTAAACAGTTGCATATTGAGACTCTCTGCTCTGGTAATTCTAGATTGTGTCAAGTTGCAATTAAAAGTAACCATCACATTGTGCTAGTATTTTTATGTAAGGTGAAATTTTTACTACATTTTCATTTTTAAGCCCTTCTTAGGAGGAATCAAAATTTTCTGCACAGTGTTTTCTTACATGCCACTCCTCTTGCTTGAACTGTTAGCCCTAGTTGCTTTAAAGTGATGTTTCAACCATAGGATAGAGTCTTGAACTCTGAAGTGATCAGTTTTGCTAACACCTTTTAAAAACATTTTTTTTGTGTGTAGGACATTATTTTATGTCATATATTCTTTGAATGGGGACACATATGTTGATTCATTCAACCTTATTATAAGGAAGAATGGTTCTTGAATTGGTTTCTCCAGTCAAATCATGGCTTTCTTGATGCACTTTAATTTTCTGCCTAAGTTGCTTATTATAAATGACACTCAGCTCTCGCTCTCTCTCTTTTTTTTTTTTTTCTTTTTTGATTTTCAAGATAGGGTTACTCTGTTAAACAGTGCTGGCTGTCCTGGAACTCATGCAGTAGACCAGGCTGGCCTCGAACTCACAGAGATCCACCTGCCTCTGCCTACCGAGTGCTGAGATTAAAGGTGTGTACCACTACCTCCTGGCTTGACACTCAGCTCTTGAAGGATCCTTTTTTTCTATTTGTAGACACTGTCACAGCAGGTGACCAGTCTCTTGCTTGTTTTTGATGCACAGTTAATAAAAACTCAGAGACAGATATTAGGGTTCAACCTGAAGACCAGAAAAGCAAAGCAGCCAGCCACTGGCTTTTTACCTCTACCTCAGTCCGAAAATGGTGATCCTGCCTTCAGGAAACCTCAGAATGAGACTGAGACTGAGAGTTGTCTCCTCCCATTTTATAATCCTCTCTAGTGCTGGGATTAAGGGTGTGGGTCACTACTGCTAGGTTTCTATGGCTAGCTAGTGTGACTACTGAGGTTAAAGGTGTGTGTCATTGTGGCTACTGGGATTAAAAGGTGTGGTCATTGCTGCCTGGTCTGTAAGTCTGACCAGTGTGACTGTTTTACTTTTCTGATCTTCAGACAAGCTTTATTTATTAAAATATAAATGAAATGCCGCTACATGTTTTGTCAGCTAAATATTTATTTTCTGCAAATTAAATAGAGTTCATATACAAATATATAATAGAAAGGCCTGGCACTATCAAATTTAGTTGTATTGCTTTGGACTTAGGAGGAATTTTTGTTTAGTTTTTAATGTATGACAAGTTTTCATATATTTTGTGAAGTTTAAATATTGTAAATTGAATTATCTCATTTCTTTAAAAATATACTAGTATACTTCTTAATTAGGTTCTACAAATTTAGCAATTAAATACACTATTTTTTCTAATCTAACAGTTGGACTGTGTTTTGAACTTTTAGTTCATATTTTTATTGAATCTTCTTGACATCTGCATTTTAAAAGAACAGTATCTCGTTTCTGTTAACACAATAAATGCTTTGGATTCCATCTCAGTGGAACACTGTATTTACCAATCACAATCATCTTTTTTGTGGTTGTTTTTTGTTTTATAGCTTCCTTTTGGGAAATTAATTTAGTATGTCCTCTAAGGCCAAGCAGAGCCAGCTAATCCATTGCAGATGACCTTGACTTTATGTTCTCAAATGCAGTAAGCTAAGATAAAACCCAGGAGCATGGTGGATTATTCTTGCCATATCTGGAATATTAATTTGACTTCATTGTATAAGGTGATGAGTACTTGGAAGATAGCAGATCTAATGAGTAGAAAGAAGATAAAATATCTGATGTGAATAATAATGAAATGCATTACTTATCACTTCTTAGTGTTTTTTATATCATGCTTCATTTAAGCATGATTTTTCATTTTGGAAACAAATACAGAAGTAATAAAAATCATTGTGCTTATTTATGTGTTGATCTGGGACCCAGTGATCTTACTGTGCATTTAAGAAACAGATTTTAAAATATTTTTGTTGGTTCAGACAAACTTTGGGTATGTGGTCCTGACTGCCCTGGAATTCACTTTTTAGACTAGGGCGACCTCAGACTTGGAGAGATCCTATACCTCTGTCTCCTGAATGTTGGAGTTGTGTCATACACCACTACACCTGACATAAATGTTGAAGTTAATATTCAGTTCTTGTATATCCAGTTATCTGAAGTTGCTCCTTTCATTCTCAACTTATTTCAGGTGGAATTTATCCGGAGATTTTCTCCAGAAGAAGTAGACAACTTGCCTCTGTGGCAGTGTATTTCCTTCCAGGCATTATCTGCTGATCTTAGGAAACAAGCTGCATGTGATGTGATCAGAGTATGCACAGTGCAGTGCATGGACTGGTTGAGCAGCAGTCATACTCTGGCAGAACTTGACTCTCTGGTGAGATAGTTTTGATTAATTCATCAGTTTACTTAGCACTGTTTTAGGTAATCGCTAGTATTCTCTTTTAAAGCATAGCAATATTTTTAGATCCATTATAAAAGGACCTTTGAGAAGATTTTATCGATTAATGTAAATTGAGCAGGAAGGTTTCCTCTGTTGGGTATGACACATTTGGAAAGCATGACAGCACTTCATTACTATTTTTGGTAGCACCTATCTTTATGAAGCAGATATAATTCACTCCCTCACCCTTAGAGAGGATCTCATCACTGAGTAGGCCAGGGTGGCTTTGAACTCATGATCTTAGCCACCTTAGTGCTGGATGACAGGTGTGTACCATATGGCCATCTTAGATATGATTGTTTTATTTGACAAAATACAACATGCATTTTATAGAAAACTGTTCTGAGCCTTTATGTAGCTTTCTATTTAACTGTTTTCTCATAAAACAAAAGAAGAGGTTCATCTATAAGTAGAAGATATATGATTTTTAAAAATGGACTAGATACAGTATATACAGTTGAATTTTCCACTTTAGTCTTCATTTGATTATTCATTTATTCAACAAATAAACTTTGAGTGCTCATATATAATAAATTCTGTTTTAGTTATAGGGGAATAGATATAACAGGAAACAAAATGAAGAAACCCTTCTATTCTTGTAGATGTATATTCTAGCTAAGCAGTACACAGTATAATAAATACTGCTGTGGTAAGTATAAAAAAACTTAGCAGGGATAAAAGCATACATTCAAGGACTTGGAAGCTTTCTTTTAATTTTTGATTAGAAGTTGCTCAAGGCATATGTTTCCATACTAAGTTTGTTCTTCTATACTTTTGTAAAATGGCGGTTGACCACAATTACTAAGATAGTTTAAAACATTTACATAAAACCAAAGAAGTTTTTCTGTGGCTTTATTTTATTTATCACAGCTAATCATGAGTGGGTCAATTTAAGTTTGTCATTTGTATTTAATATGCACTAGTTTCTAATCATTCAGCAAACCCAGTCAGTAGACTCTCAAGATGTATTACACTTATATAATAAAAATATTTTGGGCATATTAGGTAAAAACACTACTGTTGTAAAATTAACTTCTTTTAAGTTATGGGCAAAACTTGCTGATATTTTACTTGTAAAGGCAAGTAGATTAATCTTGAATGAAATGGTATAAGGCACTTTAACATGAGTTGTAGCTATTGAAGTATAGGATTCAAGTCAGTGTTACTGATTATTACATTAAAATATGACCTTCTCCTTATATATACCATCCCAGACGTTAGTATAAGCCAGAAAGAGATCTGAGTATTTGTATGTAGAAACAAAAATGAATCTAGAAAAGTTTTTCTGTTTCAAATTCTAGATGCTATATTTCTTAAGTATTTTATTTGCTTATAAAATTTAATGTTTCTGTAGCATCTCATGGTAAAAAACAGAAATAATAAAAAAAAATCTAGTAACCTATACAGATTGCTGGGTGCACAGTGTTGGAAAAAAATGTAGCTTTCTATTGATGAGTACTTTAAATTAGGCTAACCTTGCTCACCATGTGTTAGGTTTCTATTGCTATGACAACACAATGACCATAAGCAACTTGGGGAGGAAAAGGTTTATTTCAATTCAGAGTCCATTATGAAGGGACAGCAGGGCAGGAACTCAAGGCAGAAACTGAAGGAAAAGCTTTCAAGGAACATGACTTCCTGGCTTACTCCCCATCACTTACTCAGCCTGCTCTTAGCCACATTCAAGACCACCTGCTCATGAGGTTGCATAACCCCCAGTTGACTGGGCCCTCTCACACCAGTAACCAATCAAGAAAATGCCCTACACACTTGCTTACAGGTAATCTGATAGAAGCATTTTCTTAATTGGGGTTCCTCTTCCCAGATAATTCACGCTTGTATCAAGTTGACAACAACAACAACAACAAAAATAGGACAAAAGCTTAGTAAAAGTCAGTGTTGTTGCTATTTTAAATGAACATTTCAATCTAAAAGAACATGCTTTTATGTGCAAGGAAAATTGATCTTAATATTATAATTATACTAAAACTTTAATATATATGTTTGTTTTAAAAAGCTGAAAAGAATGGCTTTATCTCTGTGGATTTTATGAACAGTTGTAAGTAACTCATACAGTGTTTATAATTGGGTTCTGGTCCTTTAAAGTAGATTTGGAAACTGAAACTTTCTTCTTTTCTCCCCCTTTAGAACACAGCACTCTCTGCTTTGCTTGCTGTATGTAATTCTGCTGGTGATACTTTGGATATTAGACAACAAACTACAGTTATTGAAGTCGTGGGTCAGCTTTGGGCTTTTATAAGCATTCAACAAGTAAGGAAAGCTACTCATCATTTCTTTAAAAACTACAGAATATTGACAAGAGAATATTAGAATATCTCTAGATTAAATTTTCTAATTTCTTGAGGTGATAAGTAAAAGTTGTGATTAGATTTCACCTAATTGTATTCTCTCTCAGGTAGTTGTTATATATTCGTATGGGGATAAAGGGATGTATGCATACGTTTTTTGGTGTGTGTGCGTGTATGTGCATGTGTACCAGAGAAGACTTGGGTATTTTCTTGACTACACTTTACCTTACTTTTTGAGACAGGATCTCTCACTGAGCCTGGAGCTCCAGTGAGCTCCTGGGATATGTCTGTGTTTGTTACCCCTTCCTCCCAAAGCACTGTGATTACAGATGATCCCTGCCACATTCAGTTTTTTGTGGGAACTGGGGATCAGGAACTCAGGTCCTCGTGCTGACACATTAGGCACTTTACTGACTGAGCCGTCTCCTTAGGCCCTTTCAGGCAGTTTTTGTTGTTTATTTTATTCCAGTGTGTGATATTAATCTTAGACCCTACCACAGTGGCAACCATAGTCCATCTATCTATGTTTATGAACTTGTTGGACCCTTTTAAAAATTAAGTTTCATCTTTTTTTGTTGTTGTTGGATTGATGTCTATTTGTGATTTTAAGTTTTTTTTTTAAAGTAGTAATTCAGTTGACAAAATAGTGTGTTACTTACTAGTGAAAGGGACTAGTAAGTGATGTAGCTAATTTGTAGTCCTCTTCCTAGCAAAACTAGGAAATCAAATGTTTATTAGGCTAAAATTAGAACATATCCTCTACATATGGTTGTAAACTTAAGTTTCTTATTTTAAAGATTTAAACAATTAAAGTACAATGTTTATTTTCTTTAACTGAGCATGAGCCTCTGGCAACCAGTGGAAGTTGAGAGCAAAACAAAAACTTTGGGGAAGTAATAGAAATTATTTTGCAGATAATAGATTTTAGGGGGTTCAGGTTTCCTGTTAGTCAAACTTAGGGCTTCCTGTGTGCTCTACCACCGAGTTACACCCTAAGTCCTGCCGAAAGACCAGGTTTATGATCCATTGTTATGGTCACGTTGCCATCCTGCAGTTGTGTGTGCACAGCCTCAGTAGGAGGCTGCCCTGAGTTTGACATAGCACTCAGTAGCCATTCCGATGCCTGTGCTGGGATGTGGCTTCATAGCAGTCTGACATACATGCTAATAAGAGGTAGAATTTTACCAACACCCATGGATATACAGGTTTTTAAGTTGCCAGCAACAGTAATTAGACCCTTTTAAATCATCTATTTGAATGATGGCGCCTCAGTTCCTATCCATGTGATCTTGAGCAAATATTTTCCTCCCCCTATGTTTTCTTATTATTAAAATGGCATGATATTATCTACCACTTAGCTGATGTAAGTATATAGGTGAGGTAGTAATTCTAAACCATATATCAACTGGTATATAATAAATGCTTAGTAGAATACTATTGCAGCTATTCTCATGTGTGTCTTAGTTAGGCTTTCTGCTGTGATGAACACCATGACCAAAAGCAACTTGAGGATTATAGGGGTTATTTTGTCTTACATCTTACAGCCCACCATCCAGAAGAGTCAGGGCAGGAGCTCAAGGCAGGAACTAATGCAGATGCCTTGGAGCAGTGATTGTTTACTGACGTGCTCCTATAATTTGCTTATTATAGCATCCAGGACCACCTGTCCAGGGAGACACCACGCACAAAGAGCTGAGCCCTCCCCTATCAATAATAATCAAGAAAATGCCCTACAGTTTATCTACAGGCAGTCTGATAGAGGCATTTTTTAAATTGAGGTTCTTCCCAAATAACTGTGGATTATGTCAAGTTGATGAAAAACTAACTCTTCTATCATGTAATTGAAAATTCTCACCAAAATTACTTTGTTTCTTGCTCAAGGTACTAAGTCAACCCTATGTTCAACAAGCATTTAGACTTTTACTTCAGCTACTGACATTTTTCATCCAAATTGTAGATCCACAGCTGCTATGTCAGGTAATGTGACCAAGTTGGTTCTTTGCTCATTGTTTGTGAATCTGCAGTGATTTATTTGGTTTACTTGTAACACCTTTAATCCTTTCCCTCTCTTCCTTCTGCCTGTCTTATGTAGTCCAGACTGGCCTCAGACTCATTTTGTAGTAGAGGATGCCATTAAACGTCTCATCCTTCTATCTTTAGAAGCATGTGGCACCATACCAAATTTTTATGCAGTGCTGGAAATTGAATCTAGGGCTTTGTACACACTAGGCAAACACTGCACCAGCTGAGCTCCCTCTCTAGCCTTTGTAATCCATTCCTTGTAAACTGATTGTGTCACCTTCTCACTTCTCTTAGTGCTCTTGCTAACTGTTAACCCAGCCTTTGTCTGTTCTCAGCCACCTTCAGGCTTTATGCTCTGCTATTTAGTAGTCAGAATTCTGTGTGGCACAATCCAGGAATAGCCTGCCAGACTGCCCAGGAAATAACCAAGTTTGCTGACCTCTGCATTTTTTGTCCTTTCAAAGGCACGGCCAACAGCTAGCTTTGAGACTGCAACATTGCCATGTCTTTGTTTCCTTGAAAAAATGAGATTGCTTTCAAAAACTGGTACTACGAATTTCTTCTTTGGACCCCAGCTTACCTGGCTGGGCATAGGCAGATTTACGGTCTGGAGTATCTCTAAGGTGCTGCTTCTGAGGCAACAAAACATGGGAGTGCCTTCCTCTTGTCTGAAATGACTGAGAGCTTTGAAATGAATCCATATTGGACAGAATTGATCTGGAAATCATGTTAGCTTTAGTTCAGGGTCAGGAAGCATAAAAAAAATAGTAGAAATAACTTCTTATTTAGGAAAAGTGTGGAAGAGGTGGAATCCTGTCATCATGTATCATGAGATGGGACATAAAATGAACTAAAAGTAGGTGGAAAAGCTTTGTTTCAGGCCCTCTGTTTAAGTGTATATATAAATTGTTTAAGTGTATATATAAATTGGCTTAGTAAGCAAGTACTTTAACTAGTTATACTCAGTTACTGTGTGTGTAACATGGACTATTTAAATAAAGAATGTGGGAAAATATACCGGATGAAGTAATGTTTGAATTTGCTGACTGAAATTTCTGAGGTTCATGTTGAAAAATTAAATATGACAATCTAAAGAAGTACTTAGTCTTAAAAAGCTTTAAGCAACTACAGTTGTACAGTTGCAGTGTTCACATAGGGATTGTATAGTTTGTAGATTTCACTTTTGCCCCTTTCCATTGTTAGGAGCTGACAAACTAAGCCTCCTGGTTTAATTCACTTTATTATTTCAACCCAAAAGCAATGAATGGCTTTTTACATTTTTAAAGATTGTTGAGTATATATTAGTATTGTGATATTTGACATATAAATATCCATATATTCAACACAGAATGTACAACACAGTATGTGTCGCTTTTAAATCCCAAATTTACTGGGTTTTTTTTATAGAACAAATTTGCAAATCATTTCTTTAAATAATGAACTTCTGTTAGTAGAATTGAAAATGTAAAATGCTTAGCTGTCACAGATTTTGGAACACAGATGGTAATATAAATTTGCCTATGTCCAGTCAGGTAAGCTGGGGTCCAAAGAAGGAATTTAGCAATATCAGTCTTTGAAAACAATCTTACATTTTCAAGGAAACAGAGGATCACCCTTAAGTTCATGGAGGCAGTGTTTTGTAATCCCATAACTAGCTGCTGACAGTGCCTTTGAAAGTACTACATGAATGCAGAGTTCACCACAGCACCAGGACTCCTAACTCAGCTATTTCCTGGGCAGTTAACTACCACACAACATTCTGATTGCTTATTAGCAAAGCACATGAGTTGGAGGCAAGAGACTATTATGGTGAGAAGAAATATTAACTCGTTTATCTGATGCTCTCCCTCTGCTTCCACAATTGAGGTTTTGCAGACTAGCTGCTCTGGATTTTGTCTTCTTTCTCTTCCCCATACAACCACACCTTGGTAGCAAGCAGCTCTACATACAACTGCTCTTTTGTTCTTACCTCTTCAGGTAGTAACTTTACTGACCTCACTACTTAAATTGGAGCCTCCTGACCATGTCTCTCTGGCAGTGCTGGATTTTTTATCTTCTCTGGGCAGACTTTTTATACCTTCAGCTATCCAGGTAATACACTCTTTAACAAAAATGCAAAATCTAAAAACATTCTCTGTAATGACTAGGGGAATTTTAAGCTTTTGATTTTTGTTTTTGAGACAGGGTCTCACACTGTAGCCTAGCCTGGCTTAGAGCCTGAGGCAGTTCTCTTGCTTCAGCCTTCTTAAGTGCTGGGATTGTGATGCGAACCACGCTGGGTACAGGTTTTTGATTTCTAAAATCTTGTGCCTATACTAACAAAGTTGTGGAAAAAAATACTTTCTGATAAGAAAGGTCGTAATTTTATTTTTAAAATGAGTTACAATTCAAATAATTTATCAAGTTGCCTTCTGTATTCTGGGATACATTCTGTTGTATGCCAGTGTCTAAAGGAAGAAGTCATTCATGTTTTATAGGCAGTAGTGTCTAGTGAGGAAATTTGGTAATTAGTTATTGTGGGTAGATTCATGAAACAGCATTTATTTTTAGAGACAGTATTTTAATAATACTGTAAAGTATGTATAGATGACAAGTGTGTATTTTGCTTCCAAAATTATATTCTAGTGACCTAGGGGTAGACTACCACCAAATTTTAAGACCACCTAACAAAATTAGATTCTCTTAAGCCAGGAGCTTTGTCTTACTGTTATAATAAAATCCCAGAGTTTCTAGATTCTTGTCTTTGCTTCACCTTCAAAGGGGAGAATATAAAGAGCTCTCTTGTGAAAATCTTTTCAGAGTGAAAGATGGGCTATATTTCAGTACACATGAATAAAAATTCTTGAAATGAAGTTGAATTCTAAAAGGTTTCTTTTACTTATTCACAAGAAAATGACACTAATTCACCCATTTCTGTCATGTCAACTTGTGATTCATGAGATAAACATAGATGGTGGCAGCTTTTCTCCTTTTGACAGAAATACCAACTTGCATTTGAGCAGTCATCCTTTTTTTGGAAAAGGTCATACATAACATGTAGCCTAGGCTGGTTTCATACATGTACTCTTTATTATAAAATAAATTTATTCTAGAGTGCTGTTTTGTTCCTGCAGATCTGTAGGTGGTACATGGCTGCAGAATCCATACAACAAATGCTTTGTTGTCAGAATAGGAGTGCCTTACAGACCTGGCCGGGTAAGGTCAGGTCCTGAGGAGATGGGAGATTCATGAGCATATCCGGCACTCACAGTAAGACAGGTTCACATAAGCACATGTGGAGGTGCTGATTTAACTTCTGGCGGTGTAATAGCCCCATTCCCAGACTGCTGAAGCAGCTGACAACAAAGTTGTGATACACATAGTGTAGTGAGTGGTGAGTGCTATGGGAGAAAATAGAGCAGAAGTGGGGGCAGTATGAGGGAATAAGAAAAGGGAGCCCTTACTTGGGTGACAGGTGAGTATAAATATGAAAGGGAAGGAGAAAGCCATGTTCTGAGCAGGGAATAGAGAACAAGTACAAAGCTTTGCAGGTCATTGTAAACCCTTGGTTTCACCCTAAAGGAAACTGGAAGTTATCAGGAGAATTTGAGCAAGGAATAGAAGAACATAATATGTCCCAAAAGTAGACAATATCCTGTATTGAAGTTTTTTTCTACAGCAAGGTTTGGTTCTCTTTGTAGGACAAGGTGCTGCCCAACCTGTCTTGTATCTTTGCTTTACTGCTAGCCAATAGGAATTGGCTGCTAGAGCAACATACTTTGGAGGCATTTACTCAGTTTGCTGAGGTAAGACCAGTTTATCATATTGATCTCTGTATATTTTAATATTTTTAAAATTTTTATTAGGAAATAAATTTTTTATTGATTTTTATTGAACTCTACATTTTTCTCTGCTCCACTCCCCTTCAACCATCTCCCAAGGTCCCCATGCTCCCATAATTTAATATTTCTAATATTCTAAAACATTTAAAAATACTGAGCTACTCATGTATCTCAGTTGTGAAATTTTCTGCTGAGAAGATATTTGTATGTTTACAAAACCTCATTATAAGGCCGAGAGAAATGAAGTGAATTTTCCCAAGGTTCTCTGATTAGCAAGGATTAAACATTTGGAGTCAACTGCTTGACTCAGACACTGCCTTCAGCAGCATTGGGGGACGGTCTCCTTTGGAATTGCTTCTGCTCTGACCCACTTCTGTCATGCCTTGGGTTTAATAAGTAATTAAACCTTGCAGCACCACATGTATAGAAGCCAAAATTACATAAGTCTTTGTAGAACTCTGAGAATCCTTGGGTACTACTTTTCTTTTAAAATGAGTTTTCAGGTAAGGTAGTTAAAAAATCTATTGGCTCCACAAGTTGCTGAACTATGCATGATCTGTCTTGTTTACTGATCTTTTAATAGGTAACAAATCATGAAGAGCTAGTTCCACAGTGTCTCACTTCTGAAGCCATCAAGAACAAAGTTGTAGCCTTTCTGGAAAAGGTATTTATTTATGAATAAAGCCCATGTTTTATTCTCTATCATATTTTTAAAGTTATCTATTTGTAATCATCTTAGCTTAAACATTTTCCTCTTGGTACTGGGGTTTGAACCAGATCTTTGCATATGCTAGACAAGTGCTTTACTACTGAGTGTTTTGCACAATACTAATACAGATAGGCTAAGTAAGCATCCCTAATCCAGAGTACTCCAAAATCTGAAACTTTGTGAGCCACCAATATGAGGCAAAAACATAGAAAATACCTTGCAGTGAAACTGTATGTTGTGCATAAAATTACTCATTTTACTATTTAGTATTTTACTAATTATACAAAAATATTATATAAAATTACCTCAGGCATGAATTTCATGTTCATACTTGGAGCCTATCCCCACATTATCTGAATGTTTGAAAGAATTCTGAAGCATTTTGTATAAATCTAAAGGGAAACACAACTTGTATGAATCAGTTAAGAGCGTCCATCAGGTGGGTAGTGGTGGTGTATTCCTTTAATCTCAGCACTCAGGAGGCAGAGGCAGGCAGATCTCTGTGAGTTCGAGGACAACCTGGTCTACAGAGCAAGTTACAGGACAGCTAGAGCTGTTACACACACAGAGAAACTGTCTCAGAAAAACAAAACAAACAAAAGAACGTACATCAGAGAAGTAAATCACTTAGTCAATGTACCTAAAAGTTTGAGATATGATAGCATTGATTACCTTGGTAATAAGATAAAAAAGTACGAATCCCTAACATTGCTGATCATAATTGGCTATACATGATTATAAGGCCTAGTATTATGGTTTGTATGATTTCAGTATGTTTTTCTAATATACAGAGACAGACTTTATTTTTTTAGATAGGATCTTGTAGCATGAAGGGCTGGTCCCCCAGCTGTTTAGTCCCAGAGAAAATCACGCAGAGAATCTATGTTAGGTTATAAACTGACTGGCCCATTAGCTCAGGCTTCTTATTAGCTCTTGTAGCTTAGATTAACCCATTACTCTTATCTATGTTAGCCACATGGCTCAGTACCTTTTCTCAGCGTGGCAGGTCACATCCTGCTTCTTCGGTGGTCTAGGCAGGAGTCCCGAGAGAGCTTCCTGCTTCTCAGAATTCTCCTTGCTTCGCCTCTACTTCCTGTCTGGTTGTCCCACCTATACATCCTGGCTAATGGCCAATCAGCATTTATTTAAATCATGATTGACAGAATACAGACAATTCTCCTGCACCAGGATCTCACTGTGTAGCCCTAGTTAAGTTTGATCTCAGAGATCCTCCTGCCTCTGCCTCCTGAGTGCTGGAATTAAGGGTGTATAAAGTGGTGTTTCTACAATTGTTCAGTACAATCAAAAATTTTAAGTATAGGGATCCACTATATTCTGGTGTTATGATGTAAGGTCTTAGTATTTCAATTACTCCCTATCAAACCACAGATTTAGAATACCAGGAAGTATAAGTTATACTTTAGCACATATTTAACTGGATTCTATATATTTTATAATTTACTTATATGAGTTGTTACTAAACATTATAAATGTTACAGTCATTATCTAGGCTGAACTTTAAGTACATGTGGTGTTTTGGGTTTTTTTGTTTTTGTTTTTTTTTTTGTTTGTTTTGTTTTTTGAGACAGGGTTTCTCTGTGGCTTTTGGATCCTGTCCTTGAACTAGCTCTTGTAGATCAGGTTGGCCTCGAACTCACAGAGATCCGTCTGCCTCTGCCTCCTGAGTGCTGGGATTAAAGGTGTCCGCCACCACTGCCCAGCTTAAGTACCTGTGTAAGTAATTGTTTTGCCAGCACCACACCCTGTACATTAAGTTGAATGTGTAACATACTTACTTTTCTTGGAGAGATAACACTTAATTATGTAGTGAAAAATGTTCTAAGGAACATTCTGGTCCTTAACCTGTTGGGGTCACATATCACATATCCTGCGTGTCAGATATTTACATTATGATTCATAACAGTAGCAGAATTACAGTTAATGAAGTAGCAGTGAAATAGTCACCACAATATGAGGTGTTACAGGGTCGCAGAACCACTGCTCTAAGGGGATTGTATTCAGATTGCACTAAAAGATGAGTCTACTTTACCTAGAATTTGCCTGGTCACAGGTCAAGCCAGAATGGTTTAACACTCAGCATTTACGGACATACACATAAATTAGTTGGTTTCCTCTTCTAAATCTCATACCCCTTGGTATCTAGTAGAGAATGCTAATTTGTCAGTGATTTTTGATGATGTTTGACAGACAGGATTTGTAGATGAAATTGAAGTTACCCGAGTGGATCGTGTGAAACAGAAAGTCACTTTCTTGGAACCCACTGTAGAGGAAGCAGATGGGTTGGCTTTACAGGTATGGACTGCTTTTCAGTATGGCTAATAGTAAAACAATGGAACATCTTTGCTCATTATTGATAAACTAGTTTGATTCTTGTCCTCATGCTGAATATCAAAGTCCAGACATATAAAATTCCCATTTTATGGTAGCTGCACATCAAAAACAAAACCATACATCTATCTATCTTGAAGTGTTATCAACAGACAAGAACTACAAAAAAATAGTTGTAAATATTTTAACAAATATACTCTTTATTATTAGAAGTTACATATTGTATCAATGATGATATAAATGTATTTTCTGACCCATAGATACCAATCAGCATGTTTAATTCATCTCTTGTCTCCTCATTCCGCCTCACTTTTCTCTAAATATCACATGTACCTATTAATTAGAAGAAATTTGACACTGCTACGTACATTCAAAACTGTGTTTTAACACAAGTACAATTATAATTTGGGAGTTTAGGCAATAGTAATTTTTGTTTTTTCTTTTAAGATGTAGCTTTAAGCCTGAAGTATATAAAGTTCATTATAAACCAGTTATGCTCATAAGCTCTGTGAGTTTAAATTGTGACACCCCTTTGGAAAACTGATTATTAAATATGTCTGGGTCTCAGTCCCTCTTCCCCCTCCCTGTGCAAGATGTTTTGAGCCTGTGGTTCTCATCATTTACAAACTTAATATTTGGGAAATCACATTTTATTTCTCTTAATGGTGTTTTAAAAGAATACTTATTGATAGTTGTTGGGCAAGACAGCATTTGTCAGTGGGGGACCCTAGCATAGGAGGGTTCTCCTTGGCTGCCACATATAATTAGGATGAGATATGATCAGAGATGGGGAGGGAGCATTTTGGGAACCCATGATTGCAGTTTCTTCTTAAATTATTTTCAGAATGAGCATTATGGCATTACTTGTTTTATGCTTTCCTTATTTCTCAGCCTTGTACAAAAAGAGCCCGGCATGAGTTCCCCTTTGAAGAAGAGTATAGGTCAGCATTTCAAGCAGCAGTAGGGGCTTTGGACACAACTGAGTGTTTACTCCAACAGGCTCCTGCTCCAGCCTGGCTGCCAGTGGAACTGGAGGCACTAAAAGAAAAGATTGAGAAGCTAAAATGCTGTATACCTGAGGGTAACATATGAATGGACTCTGATTGATTCTTCATCAACCGCCTTGCCTGGATGTTTTGTAAATGAAATTGTGAATGTAAATTATGTTTGTACATTTTCATTGCACATATAAAAGCTTTTATAAATGTGAAAATAGTCTTTATTTGACATAGAGGACAAGATGGGAGATGTTTCTCATTGAGAACTTTGGTACAGTGTAATACAGGTGAAACAGTAACTGCCTAGGTAGGTCCAAAGGAGGGACCTTTCTTTTTTTTTTACTCAGATGATAAATTGTAAACAAATAAATAAGCTGCTTAAGGAACTTTAGCAGTTTGAAGTTATAATTTACAGCTAGACTTTTTTTTTTTTTTTCAGTAAGTCATTATTTCATAGTAGAACTTACTCTTTTAAAGGAATGGCACAAAATTAAGCTTACCGGCTTGAATTTTTTTATTTTATTTCCAGAATTTTCCTGGAAAAAAGCACTTCTTTAGCTACTTTGCATGGAACTGGCCTAGGTCAAGTGCACACAGGCTCTTCTTCCTAGAATTTGGAACTGAGAGCCTTCTGCCACTCACGGCTTAGTCAGCAACTTGAGGTTGGTCTCATGCTTGAGTTGGTTGGCACAGACTGCAAAAAGAGCTTCTGGTTTGGGGAACATGGGCTGCTTTGGGGTTTAACATCCATGCAGCTTGCTTTGAGGTATTACTTTTAGAATCCTTCCTGAAGTTTAAGCTCTCCCTCATCGTCACCAGTTGTTATCTTCCCAGATCAGCTCTTCTCCTTCTTCCCAGCCTTCTGCCTCTCCCTGCAACAGAACACACCAACTATCTGAGGCAAATTATATACACCGAGCATTTAAAAATGACCCATTTGTTTATAATACCAGAAGAGACATACTGCCTCACAATAAGATAAAAGCAACCAAAAGTTAAAGCGAGATTTGGAAAATAACTGTGTAGTCCAGTAAAACTGGTCATATTTTTTTCCTAAGTCAAGGAGTTACTCATACAGCATGTAGACCTAAGCATGGCCAAGGACAGCCCTACACAAGGTATAACACAAATGGAGGTTTCTTTTAAAGGTTTATTTTAATTTGATGTGTATGGTGTCTCGTGCGTATGCATTTTTATGCACCATGTGTGTGCCTGGTGCCTGCAGAGGTCAGAGAGCGACTGAATCTCCTGGAACTGGAGTTGCAGACAGTTGTGAGGCATTCTAAGGGTGATGGGATTCAAACCTGGGTCCTTTAGAATAGCCAGTACTGTTAACCACAGAGCCATCTCCAACCCAAGATTTTAGTTTGGCAATGTGATTATTTAAACAGTTTTGAACTATAAACTTTGTACATGACAATGGCTGTCATGTCAGTAGGTTGGACATGCCTGAGGGATTAGTCTTTTTTTTTTTTCAATAACCATGAAAAGAAATCATTTCTAGGAACTGGTTTTATTGATTCTAGGTTTAATTTGATCATTTTAATTAGCTATGTATGACACCTTCAATGAGAAAACTACTTGTTTATTGTTAACTAGGACCTCCAAGGGAAACCCTGACTAGCACAGTCAGAACAAAGAATGAACTCACCTCAGTCAGTTCTGTTGCAGCAAATTTTGAGGAAAACTGCATCACTGTAGAGACATCGTCCTTGTCAGGGACCATCACTTCTGTCCTCAGTTCAGGCAAAATAAGGAAAGTACCTGAAGGCTTAATATCTGGGATCATATCTGCAAACCAGTCCAACTCAGGATCTTGTACTGGCTTCTTTTTTACTTGTATGGTGAACTCTTCTCCTAAACCAAGTTCTGACCGAACCTTAAGGGGTCTTTCTTGGGACACTTCTGGTGGTTTAACATCCCCACGCTGTATGTGACTGGTCTTTGAGGAAGGGCTACATTTCAAAGGCGTAGACTGCTGCTGAGTGAGAGGAAGCTGTGCTGCAGTGGGCTTCTGCTCTCCTGAGGTAACAGGCACGGCAGCAGAGGCTGCAGCCACTGTGTCTACTTTGGTACCAGAGCTAGACTCACAGTCATCCCAGCACTCCTCTGCGCTCAGATTCCTGTGCTGGGACTCCGCACAAGGCCCGTGGGGCCACATCCCAACACTGGCAGTTTGGTGGTGCTCGGGCTCCTCAGGCTCACTCCAGTCAGGCCACTCCTCAGGCTTACTGGAACCTGCTGGGAGCTTTCCATTGTCCTCTGAATTGATTTTCACATCTGAGATTCCATTCATAGGGAATTTAATAGAGTGAGAAAACTGATCACCTATGGGATATGCAAGAATTAGTCTCATAAAATGTTAAGAGCAAGCAAGTATGAGTCTAATTACTTAAAAATATCCAAATACACTTAACTCAAAGGAAGGCAAACATACTATGTCACAATTAGCTCATCATTAGAACTATGACTAAATATTCAAACACTCATTGACATAAGTCTCTGTAAATAAATACAGATGCAGTCTTACCTAGTAATTGTATCTAAAAATGTATGCTCAAGTAAGTTGTTTTAAAAATTATTTACTGTAGGGTCGCTCCCACATTCTGGGTGCGTGAATGCCACAGTGCAGGTGTGGAGGCAAAGGACAGCTACGTAGTTGGTTCTATTTTATGTGGGTTCCCAAAATTGAACTTGGGGTATTAGCCTTTTACTGCAAGTGCTTTTAATTCCTGAGCCATCTTTCCAATCCACTTTATTTTTCAAAGATTCACTTTTAATTACGTGTTTGTGTGTGAGTATACAAAAGTGAGTACAGAGGCCAGAAGCATTGGATTCCTGGACCTGGAGTTAGAAGCCAGTGCTGGGTACCAAACTTGGGTTTCCTGCAAGAGTAATTTCTTCTTGGAACTGCTGAGCCATCTTTCCAGCCCCCAAATAAATCTGAAACAGATTTTCTTAAATGTTATCAAGGTGCTAAGAAATCTAGGTTTACTCGGCTACCACTTCCTCAAACTTATTTGCAAAACATTTTCCGCTATGTCTTTATTAACATCTTTACAACTCTTCATTTTTGGTACATTTATGATGCAGAAGACATAAAAATACCAAAGCATCTGATATAAAAATGAATTCAAGTAATGTTAACTCATTATGTAGAAAGGCTAGGTGTATAATCAACAGTTTAAATAGATGAAAAGAGAAGTATAGAGAAATTCCAAAGTGTACTTGATTTTCAAAATTTAAGCTTAAAATTCTCAGGAACAGATTGAAGCAACGGGAACTTCAGTTAAAAGTCTTACCTGGCTGTAGAAGAGTATTGTAACACTCTTCCTGTATGTGCTTCTTGCTGTTTATGGGCGTATTGCCAGAAAACAGCCATTTAGGGAATGTGTTAGAAGAGGGGTTCTCTGAGACGTGTGAGAGCCTACTTTGCTGGCTGCAGACAACATGCATGGGAGAACCTGAAGAAAGTGAAGGGAGAGGATGGGCTTACTGATCTAGCCCTTGATTGGTGAGCAACAGTCAAGGGGAATGGTATATGTAACACAGAGAAAAGAATATCAAATACTTGACTAAAACCCATTGTTAAATGGGTCCTCTGTCTCTGAAGGTTGAAGACAGGTTGCATTCACTGAACATGGTGGGGAATGGGACAGAAAGAACTATGAAGCATAACAGATAAAATTTTTAGGAAACCTTGGTAAGTTACAGTTCTTAAAATCATTTTGGTAGCAATCTAAGCCCTTGATTCTGACTTCCGTTTAAGAATAAAAGGCTAGTAAGAATACAGAGTGAACAATATTAATAACTTAATACCACAAAACTATAATACTGAAAATAATTAAAATAAGTTATGCTATGGATATTTGACCTTGAGTGAGGAAAGTAGCTGTCTTTAACAGTTTACCAGAAAGTATATATTCAAGATTGGATACTGATCAGAAAGATTTAGTAAAATTACACTGAGTATTTCCCCTACCTTAAAGCTAGGGTAAGGGGAGTCAACTGTCATAATAAGGCTTCAGCTCTCTCTAGCACCTTTCTCTTCTTCACCCTCAGCCCTCAGGGCCTAGCACTACAAGCCAAAGAACTGCATTAGAGAGACCAGAATTTTGTAATGAAATCATGGTCATATTCAAGGTCATACAAAGTAGCAAAAAGGCAATGACATTGTTGATATAAAGTTCTTGTGCTGCCTCCCACATAGAATAGAGTGGGAACAAACCAAAATCAAAGATTTCTTGAAGTACTCAAAATAGCTTTTACCCAATAGTCCAACAAAGTCAAAAGAACTTAAGGATCTAGAGTTAAAAAGTTTAATAGTCCGTTCTAAATTTCAGATATATCCTCTAACCCACAAAGTCTCCTTCTGAGACTGACTTATCCTATGGCAGTGGATATATAATATAATATAATAAAGATGCATGTGCAAGAATATTTATGGTATTACAGATTGTACACTAGTTAAAAATCTAGCAGTGGATACAACAGCTATGACTATAAATCATTTAACTGGATTCAGTGAAATAGTAGGTGTCAAAGTGAGGTTTTTCTGTATTGACCTCGAAACACATCTTTAATATACAATACATGAAAATAAGCTATAGAGCTGGGCACAGCATTATTAAATATAATCCTATAAAAGCCACATATATTGAGTGTGTAAAACTGTATCCCTCTGTGGGCTTAAAAAAGGATTTTTACTGAACCATTAAAGGTCACTTTGTACCCACTATAAGGAGTCTGAAAAGGGAAACTGAACTATCCTCATGCTTGACCATTTACCTCAAAATAAAACCTGTATCAACTTACTAAAATAAAATTGAATCTTACCTTCAGGGGAAAGGTCACTAGTTTTAGTAAAACTTGGGGCAGTACGCTTAAAGATCTTGGTTCTTTCTCCACCCACAACCACTTCTGGTCCAAGTAGCGATACAAGCACCGCCAGGCTACGAAGAGTAACTGCCACAATGGAATGGCTGGTGTCACGAAGGCCCAGTAGCACCTAGGAGCAAAACTGGTCATGAGTGCAGACAGCCACTACTGCCTCCCGGAGAAGAGCAATTGGCCTGCAGCCATAATGCTTTAAATGAATGATGTTTTCCTAGACGTTCCTCAGCAGTTCAACTAACTATGGGAAAGAAACAATGTTTTGCCCTTCCAATCCATCATGGATTGCCAACCCCACTCCCAAACAGGCAAATTATGAGCCAGCCCCAGAGCAAAGGCTCCATGAAAATGGGTGTGGACCACCTGATACAGCTGCCCAACAAGATACATAAACTAAGTATCGTTTCTGGGAGCATCAAGGCTTATAATTTGCAGGCCCTTAGAAGCAAGCAGCTGCACCTTGATTTCCCACTTTAGTTTTCCAGTGCTTCAGATATATTTTTGTTATTTTGATCCATGCCACTGTAATTTTTTTTTTTTTTTTGATACAGGGTTTCCCTGTGTAACAGCCCTAGCTATCCTGGAACTCAATATATAGATCAGGCTAGCCTTGAACTCCCAAAGTCTACGTGCCTCTGCCTCCTGAGTGGTGGGATTAAAGGCGTGCACTGCCATAGCCAGTTCTGATAATTTTTTATGGCATAAAAAAATGATTACAAACCTTGGGCAAGCAAATCCTAACATTCCCTATGGTGAATAAACAGGTTGACAATCACTGATAACAATCTCATGTTCTCTCTGTGGCAATTATCGTAATGTAATTATTGCACAAATGCTAGTGAAGGGCCATGGACCGGTCTGCTTAGGCTTGTTTTTGTCTTCTCATCCATTTACCTACAAGATGAGTAAACAGAATCATAGCTGCTCACAGACAAGACTAAATATCTTATGTTAATTGACTGGCCAAGAAGACTGGAATGAAAATAATTCACCTTTTTATATCCTAGTAACTTTTAAACTCAATCACTGTCTCAAGGCTGTGAACTGTTACCTGAAACCTCCCTCCTTTCATTTCCTAAAGGGCAGCAGTCTTGTGCACTCTCTCATCGTCCACTGCCAATGTGGTTCTGACCTGTGGCAAGATGACTTTCTTCAGCTGTTCCTGCGTGAAGTGCTCCACGTAGGCTTCGATGTGGGACAGTAATACCATCCGCACATGCTCCTCATGGACCTCGAACAACTGGAGAAGCACAGGGATCACCCGTGACTGGAAGAGTGCTGGCGAGAGCAAGCAAGGAGTCTCTCCTGGTGCGTTCTCTACCCAACATCATAAGGTACAGACAAAAGTCATTCAGGGGAAAGGGTCATCAACTGAGTCCAGAATTTTACACATATTTTATCTATTTGTCTAGAATTTTAAGCCCCAAGCTAAAGGGGTTTCTTATGTGGTTTCAAAATTACTTAAAGGCTTTACTGTCTCAAGTGCTGTTTGCATCCTGTCTGGCCCTGGTTAGTGGGTGGGGCAAAACTCATCTTTAAAGAACACTGAGATGATTCATGGGTTCTCCCTCAAATCCACAGTGAGGATGGAAAGCTGTAAGGGAACATTCAAGGGTAAATATGTTCAATCCAGAAATAAAGTGCAATTCTAAATTGAAAGAACTACCCATAGTATCTGTTGGAATGACACCATTTAAGGAAATGAACTTGGGGGGCTGAACTCTCGTTAGTTAAGAACAATGAACTTGGGGGCAGGAGAGATGGCTCATTAGTTAAGAACAATGGCGTTTACAGAGGACTCAGGTTCAGGTCCCAGTACTCATAGTGGCTTACAATAACTCCTAACTCCAGTTTCAGGGGATCCAGTGCCCTCTTGTATCCATGGGGACCAGGCATATATGTAATACACATACATGTAAGTAAAATACTCATATACATAAAATTAATTTTTTCTTAATTTAAGAGAATGAGTTGGGCAGAGGTGGTGCATGCATTTAGTCACAGCACTCGGAAGGCAGAGGCAGGAGGACAGGTCTATAAAGTAAGTTATAGGACAGCCAAGGTTATACAGAGAAACCCTATCTCGATAAACAAATGAATTCTTAAAAATAAGTTCTTTAAACTGATGTGTTACCGTCTAAAGACTATAGACTTACAAATCTTATAAAGTTTCAAAGCATTCGCTTTGAAACCCACAGTTCCAAGAAATAAAAATGGTCTTAGAGTTTTCAACCTTTTTCCTAAAAATACAACATGGGTTGCTTTCAGTTACTTAGGAAGCATAGGTCTAAGGATGACCGAAAAGATACCTGAAAACGTATGCCTTACCCATTAAAGGTTCATATACACACCACATTGCATGTGTATGCCTCTGTGTGTGTGTAACCACTTACGATGTAAGATGTTCCATAAAGATATTCCATATTTACCCATGGGCTTTGGTACCTGAGTCAGAGTTCAAGCTATCATATTAGGGAGGAGTAGCTGTAACTTTAGAATACTGCAATATTACTCCACTCAAAAAATGAACTAATAATTGCCAAACTCCTTCATAACTAATAACACTGGAAAAAAAATTCACCTTTCTTAGGGCCAAGGAGATAGGGAAGAAAACTCTTAACAGCCACTGGCTCAGCAAACACCAACTGGTTAAGCAGAAGAGGCACCAATCTTGAAGCTATTAATTCTTCTGACAAGCAGCTCACTCTGTCCAGCAGAAATCTAACAAGAAAGAGATGGTTAGCCCCCAGTCTGGTCATGTGACCTCTGTTCTCTGCTAGCCGTGCTAGTCATCCATCTACTACTTCTGTCTATTTGTTCTTTTACTTTTGCTTGTTACATACTTAGTGTTAATACACAGCCTTCCCGGCCTCTGCTTTACCTCCTCTTCTCCCAGCAGTTCGCTCAGTCTCCAGCCTCAATTCCAAGTGCTCCCTCCACTCCCCCTCAGCTTTATCTTTTCTATCTTTCATATCTCAGTGTCTCCTTCACTGGTCCATCAGACCCCTACATCAACCTCTTACCCGCTGACTGAACAATACATACTACCCAATCCAAGCCTCCCGTGGTCTAAGCTTGCCTCCACGAACAGAATGATCAGTAAAGAGAGATATAGCTATGTCACAGACACCTTCAACCCCTCAGTGGTTTCAATGCAAGAAGTTCACTACCTACAAATAACGTCTACAAGGACCACCTCTTGTTTTGAAATTTGCCCTTCAGTAGGATTCAAGTGCTTGCCATTTGCCACACAAATCACAGCCTTTGTGTGTTCACTCCTGTTTCTCTGTCCAGAGACCTCCCTCTCAGCAAAGCAAGACTTGCACCCATCTTTACAACTTAAGTTAGCAGCCTAGCTATGCCTGCATCACCAGCACAATCTATCCTGGGCATGTAGGAAAGTTCAGTAGCCACTGTGAAGTCAGAAGTCTGATCCACCCCTACCTAGATCACCGACATGCTTAACATAGGTTTAATTCAAGTTATCAAACTGAAGTTTTTTCTGAACTTACTTGAAAAATTCAGTTTTTTCATCTTCACTCTTTAATGTCAAACTTCTCAAGAAATTCACAACTTCTAGAAAATCATTCCTAAATGCAGGGCAATAAAATAAAATAGCAGGACGATAGATTAAAGGCATGTTAAGTATTGATGTCATTATCACAGACCATACCACCATTTTCAATGAAGAAATGTTCTCTATGTCATATGAAAGACTTAAAGTAGCTTATGAGATTTATGCAATGGAGCAAACCTAGAAGAGCCTAATGTCTTAATAATTCCAGAAACATCTGCCATTGGCTCTAAATGGAGACGCGCATGCTAGTGCGCTTTAGGCTTCAGTAGCAAGCATCCTTCCCCGAACTTTCCCCTGGCACGGGACACTGGCAACTGGACTGTCCTGGGAGAAACGGCATAAACATTTCAAAGAAGCTGCTGGTTCCCAAGTCTCTCCTTTGGTGAAGTGAAAACACTTGGGAAGTGGAATTTCTGTAGGAGTCACAAGTATTTTCTCATTTTTCTGACTTTTGCGCTCAGACAAGGTCAGTTTCTAAGGAATCCACAGATAGTCCCAAACCTGTAAACTGTTCTGTTCCAAGAGAGCACGGCTCACAACTAACATATGGGAGCTCTTGCATGGCAGTTAAGCCTGGCAGCCAACATGGCATGCGCGGTTAACACCTTCCTTCCCGTGTTAACATCTCCATGTGACCAGGGTACTGACTTCCATGACTTCTTCCGCAGAGAAAGGCAAGTGACTTTTAACTTCTCCAAAACTTAATTCCCATTAGCTTGGTGTTGACCAGATGCTTTAATGAAAACAGTCTACTAACATATACTTTTCTATGGTGCATGAGTTAAAACACAGTGGAAAATACACAAGAAACTCAGAAAATCACTTTGTACTGCATCAGCCAGTTTTCCGCTTTTCTGGAGCTGATTCATATCGCGTGTTGTTCCAGGGCAGCACCTGCAGCGCTGTATGTAGCACACCAGCAATATGTGTGCCAATGAGCTTCTCGTAATACATCTGTTCATGTCTGACTGTAAATGGTACCATATATGGTCTATAAATGTATGTGTTCATAAACTTTAGCTTCTTATAAGGACAACTTGTTTATACTTCATGGACCCAAATAATAGACTATCTACATTTATTTTATGTGTTCATCACACATCTGTTTCATTTCTCCCTTTGATATTTCTAGGCTATGAAATTTGTCTCAGAGTTTCAATTTTTTAAACTTTAAAAGATTCATGTCAAACCTAAGTGGACCTGTGCATTCGGAACCTGTCATCAGTGTCTGCCCATTCCTCTGCAGCTGAGCCTAAACACAATCGAATGAAACTGGCTCAGCTGCCTCAGTGATGGGTGCTGACCTGCTTCATCCTGTGGCCTCTGGCATATTTACTCCTCATACCACAGTGCATGTGTGAAGTGTGGCTTGGAGTGCTCTTTGGTTTTATTTTCTTCCCTCTATATTAATACACACTTGTATTACACATAGTGGTGACAATTTACTACAATGAATTATCTTTGTAGAGATTTTATATCATGAAAAATAGAGGATTTCTAAGAATCATCTGCAAACACAAGGAAATACATGTTTATAATAATAATTGTTGAAAGACTTGTACATGTAAATATATATAATCAGATTTGTCAATTTAGGAAATAAATGGAGGCTGTAACCTGCTATACTGGAAAAAGTTAAAAAACATAAATGGCAACTCCACTCCTGCTAACTCATAGGCACTAATTCAGTAGCAGCCCAACATGTGCCTCTCTAGAGGCGGCTCACCTCAGGAGCAGCATAGCTGTCCTTTGCTCTGCTCCTGCCAAGCTCTCTGAGTACAACACAAAAAGATACTTTGTTTAAAAAACATCAGGTTAGCTCTGCTAATAAAATTCATAAACATGGAACTAACCTGGGCACAAGGTCTATGGTTAGAGAAGTGAAAGACCATATAATTAAAACTACCCTTGACAATTCAATACCATCTGTGAACCCAGGAAAGTATTTACACTGTGCCCTTCCTTCTAACTGACTTCTGCATATTCTGGGACAAAGGGAAACAGTCTACTGCTGGAAGAAATACAAATTTTCCTCCCTCCCAACACATACCAGAGAACATGTCCCAGTAATGGAGCAGACAGAGGCCATGTTTATCTACTTTCTGAATTAACATATAACTGTAAACTATTTCACACAGATTAGTTTCTTTATAATCAAAATGCCTAGTAAATCTGGATAAAATTCCTTCATGACAGCTAAGAATTCCTAAAACTTTCTGTGATAGGAACCTGTGAGAGGAACCTGTCTCTCTCTACCATGTCACCTGATGATGCCTCACCTGAAGAAGTCATGGGACAGTAAGGTGCTGAGCGCTGGTCGACACGCTGGCGTGGGATTCAGTAGAGCTGAGTGCAAGGTCTGTAGGAAGCTGGAGAGAACACCCGCTGAAACTGAAATCCAGAGCTAAGTTAGTTCCAGTGCCTTCTCCCTCTTTCTGGACCTCTCTAGCTGGAGACTGACGAGAGCAAAAACCAACCTGCAAAAGCCCAAGCACACAGAGCCCCGCTGTTGCTGCATGACTCGCGTCGTGCAGGCCAGATCTGCAGCAGGTACACAGTGCTGTCCTGCCAGCACAGCCACACGGCCGCAGGTGCCTCCCTTCTGCATCCCCCCATTTCCTCATTTTTAACCCACCGATGTCCAGAATAATGGTTCAAAAGGGGGCAAGTTTGAAGATCTTTCTTGGGTAGGTCCTTCTCAACAGGGAGCTGACTGAATGCCTGTATTTTCAACTCTTGTACCATTACAGGTACATGAGGGAGTAGTTAGTTCAAAAAAGCACAACAATGCCTTAGAGCCTTAGGCTTTAATTCTCAGATATTCAAGTCGATAGCCAAAGACTTCTAATACCAAAACACTGCATATCATGGTAGAAGTGTCAGCAGAGTGAGATAGGCCACTAAAAAGGACCTGATGTGGCACACACCTCAGTAACCTAGAGTCCATCCCAGGAGAGCGACACAGGCTGCCAAGCATGCCATTAGAGAACACAGAAGGAACAGACTACTGTCTTTAAGTAGAGGGGCTTTAAGAGGACACACAAGAAAAATTACTGAGTAAATTATAGCAGAAGTAGGCTATTACATCTCAGTCACTAAGGGCATTCATTAGCCACAAGAGAACTTAATAATGAACTCTGAAGACAATCATATATGATGGGGACAGCCACTGTTCAAAATGCTTCCTACTTAAAATTCTTTTTTATTATCCATCTTTATGGAACCCCGAGCTTCTCCCCTTTTTGGTGCTGCTATTGTCCTAAGTAAACAGTGTGGTGAGCAGCGTACAGTCCTGCTCACCCCACTACACTAAAGACTGTAGTCCTTGAGTTCACGCGGAGCAGCTCGGGTGCCTTTCCTACTTAGTCTATGCATGTGGCCGTACAGCTCCAACTCACCCTGCTCATTCAAAATGGGAAGTAAGCTGTCCACCAGAGTTCCGAAGGAATAGGCATCTCGGGCATGGCCATGGGACTCAGGAAGGGCTGCAAATTCTGGAGACTAAATGCAGTAAGACTATTAGAACAAGAGGACCTACTCTATAAGCTGTCTCTAACATTCTCCCATATTTGCATTTATTATACTCAATTCTAACTTCATGGTACTACACTCCACAGGTTTTAAGAATTGCTAGTACACAGTATGTGACAAATTGGTACAATTGTATGTCAATTAAAATCATAGGTCTCTCAAAAATGAAAAAGTTTTTGACCTATTATTTGATGGAAGAAGCTTATCAAAGATTTAAAAATATCATATATGAACAAAGAGAAAATACTTAACTGTGGCTTTCTGAATTGTGTTTGACTGCAACCCAGGGTTAAAAATACTATACATAATCCAATGGTTAGACACATACAATGAAAACAAAAGTTCATAAAACAATGTTTTTTCTTATACTCTGGCATGCCCAGTGATATTTTTCAACATTTTCAAAATGCTGATCAAATGACTTAAAATCCATAAATCATCAGTTCTAAAAATTCCTAGTCTATGCATATACAACAGATTTGATTAACCCTGAGACTGCAAATCTTAGGTCTCTTAAGCTTACAGTTGGACTTGCATTTCCTGTAGAACACATTGTCTCTGGAGGTTGGTGCTTTACTTAGGGCTTGTAAAAACTCTGTAAAGGACACACCTTCTAGACTAGTAAATGGCCCTTTCCTCACTACGGTATTAACAACCCCTCTTGCACATGCCCCGGAGTCCCAGCTGTGAACAGCGAGGAAGAAGTGTGGCTGGGATGATGCAGAGGACGATGAGGCTACTGCTTCCCCCATAATTACGGCCTCTAGCAAAGTACAACTTCTCATGAAATAAATATGATGCTCTTGCCGCACTGGGGCATCTCCATATTTATACAGACACAATCCATAAGGTGGTCCCCTGTGATAGTAAGATTAATCTCAGGCATTTTCAAGGTCATCATGAGGCATCTATAATTTAGTAATCTTGGCAGAAGAAATGGCGAGGGTCTTTTAGTTTTCCACTGTTGCACAGCAGAGGCTGACTCAGAATTTCACAAAGGGCCTCTACTCACCATCTCCTCAGGAGGAATAGACGCTGGGTCTCTTACTGACTGGATACTCCTGAGAAACTAGACCAAGAAATAAATTAAGAAAAATAACTCATATTTGGTAATCTTAGTTCAATTTAAAAAAGAAATAAGCAGTGGAAGCAGGAGCCAGGAAACCTTTTGATCAGTGCCACACACCCCACTCATAAATGTCCAGCCTTCCTAATCTGATGTGACTCTAGTCCCCAGCACAGCACGGGCTCAGGAAGCATCAATGCCAGCTGTTCTTCCGTTGGGTTTGTCATCAGAGGCCCCTGAACTACCCACTTTCCCACAGACAGAATAACTGAAAAGTGCTTCGGTCACATATGGCACATGCCTAGAGTGGCCGCTAGTAAGGAAACTGAAGCAAGGTTACTTGAGCCTGTAAGTTCAAGGCCAGCCTGGAAGGCATGGTGCATGATGAGATCCTTTTTTTGGGGGGGGGTCAGCACACAACAAAAATTTACAACCTATTATTCCATGGGAATCTTAAGTTTTGCTGTCACAAGACATAAGGCTCAGACCATATGTCACAAGCTATATGTGAGGCTCATATGGGCTGTACAGATAAAAACAACGCCCACTGAATAGGCACACCTAGTCACCTATTCAAAGATTATTTCTGAAAAGCTTACATTTCCAAAATGCCATTTCGGGCACAAGGACTATGAGATGAATGGACAGGATCTCCTGTCCCCAACCAGTGCTTACAACCTAGAGAGAAACTGGCAATTCTAATAGATGTGCCAAGTGCCATGAAGCCCACAAGTAGTGATTAATTCTTTCAGATAAGGAAGGATTCAGATGGACCAAGGCTCGATCTGTGTTTCCATTTTCTAGGAGGCCAATGGGAGGAAGAAGGCGGTTTGGCAGCAGAACCACATCAGAGAACAGAGAAGCATCTGAGCTGCCCCGTGTAAGCAGCAGCTCAGCAGTGTGGGGCTGTGGGTGCTGAACAGAGCTGAGGTGGGATGGGCAGGCACTGTGAGGAGCTGTGTGCCCCATGGCAAAGAATTTATGCTATGGGCGACATACTTGTCTTTCGGAGGTGAGTTCAGAGAAGAAAGTGTGCAACAGAGACAGAGGCAAGGAGAGGATATTTACAGAACTGGCAGCATCAGAACACAGTACCACTCATGAAGGTCTAAGTGTGGAAACGGCCCAAGAAGATAGACTGAACCAACACATCAAAGAGAGAGTGTCCCCATCTTTCGGAGGCCCCGAAGCCAGTTCGCAACACCCATGTAAAGTGACTCACAACTGCCTATAACTCCAGGTACAGGGGATCCGACATCCTCATCTAGCTTTGCTGGGCACCTGCACAGATGTAGAACATACGTGCACGTGCGCGCACACACACACATACACACACACACACACACACACACACACACACGCACCTCTACCTTTAAAGAAGACAGACAGTACATCCACAGAGACAATATGAAGGGAGTGATTTTTTTATTTCTTTTAGAAAAAGTGAGTCAGGAACAACATGCAAACGGTGAAAAGAAACAGAACAAAGAATAGAGCAGCTTGTCTACTAGGAGTGAAATGTATAGTACCATGGCAACAACAACTTCGCCCACAATTCCACACAATATAGTGTCCTGACATGGGGCAGCTTAGACAATGTCCAGTGAATACTCCTGGCCTCATAATAGACAGCTGCTATTGCAGGAGGAGATATAAAAAGTATGACACGCAACTGCTGGGATACAAGAGACACAAAAAGCCGACCTTAGCACTGAGCATAAGTATACTGAGGCACAAAGTAGTTATAGGAACACAGAGGCAGGCAACTGGCTTCAATGTTGTATAAACCATTTACTTCTCAGTCTTGGGCTCCTTACATACTAAATGATATGGGATACATGAACCTCAGAACTTCTGAGGAATAAACACTACAATTTTCTGAACATGAGCATTAACACAAAGTTCAACTCTTCAAATCTACAATCCTAACTAACAGTTAAGGACACTTCCCGGGCACGAAGCCCATCCCGCATCACCATCCCTGGCTCACCTCTGCTGTGGCCTCAGGAACTCTGCACACAGTTTCCATACCTCCGAGCTTCCAGTGCCCATCTTCACTCACAAAAATAGAAGACAAGCAGACATTGTTGTGTGTCAGATGTCCCTGGGAAAGAGACAAACAGAAAAGGAAGAAGACTGACATCCCAAAACCTGAAGGTTTTAAACAATTAAATACTAGTCACTGCACACAGAGCGATGCGGTCTTTGGCACCTGCAGCATAACCAATGGAGCTGTGCTTAAATGAACAAACGAGATGCAGCTAAGAAAAGAAAGGCTCTGGCTAGCTCCCCCACCTGGCATGAAGGTCGTGAAGACACCAAATCCTATGCACAGACAATATCACCCCCATTTCTTGGGAATTAGGAGCCATTCATGTCCTTAAACATCCACCTGGATCAGCTGCGTCAGTACCTTAAACGAAAGGTACAACGGCTCCCGCAGGTGATGTCCCTTTTCCCCCTAAAGTCTTTCTTGCCTATAGGCTGTCGTGAACCCAGAGCACTGCAGCTGAAAGCTTGACAGTCAGTAGACATCAACAAAATCCCACCGGAAGAGGAGGAAATGGAATGCCAAGAACCACCACCCACTACAGAAGAATCTAGTTTAAAACTATAAAAAAACATAGTATACTCAAATAAATATGAGGAAGGAGAAAATGAGACCAGGGTTTGAGTAGTTAAATTTCTTTTTCAAGCCAGGAATCATCCATTCCAGGATATAAAAAGTATACTAAATAATCTATTCACAAGATCCAATGTGTATACATTTTATATAGAAGGTTTTTTAACTGTATGATACGCTCCCATTGGGAAAAATAGAATAAACATACAATATTTGCTTGATATTCACACAAAATTTCTCTGGAATAACGCACTGAGCACCACAGTTGCCCCAGAGGAAGATTAGGTCCAAGGACGGGACAGAGGGTTAACTTGCCCTTTCATCCTGTTGCTTTTCTATTATAGATATATTTTCATCAACAAAAAAGACATTCCTCCTCAATGAAGCATTAACAATTCTTGCTGCCATGTGAACCTCAACAGACTCTGAAATTCTAAGAAATTATAAATTTCACATGACTTCTGGAAAACCTGTCTCCCACGACAGAAACAGCCTGCGTTGCTGCTGTCCCATCTCTGCAGACTGCCAAAGGCATAATGCTTCAGAATGTACACACCATATAGCAAGAGCTCAGAACAGTGACAACAAACAGACCAGAAGCAAGCACAGATCCGACATCTATCCCAGAAATCACCAGAGCCAAGCTTACTAGCCATACCATGGGGCTGTCTCCTCACTAGATTCACCCACCCATTTCTTCTGAAGAAATGGCTATTTCTTTCTTGGAAATCTAGAGTGGAGCAGAGCTTCTGAAAACAAAGAGGAGCTTTGGTCTATAGCAACAGCTGGCTGCCCTTTCTCTTAGCCAGTACTGACTGGCTATGTTTAGATAAAGACTTAAACAACAGGTAGACAGCAGACGGAAAGAAAACTGTGTAAACAACAGCTCAGGGACAGACAACTAGCTGCTGAGTCCACAAATCATCTGCAGGATCCCTTGTTCCTTCCACTCTGGCTCAGTTTCTCTCTGTGTCGGTCTCTAAGTACCACCGCCCAGAGCGTCATTTCAGTCCCCACCAGTCAGTCCACTTACTCTGTCATGAAGGAAGATAAGAGCCAGCAATACGTCATAGATTCCAGCACAGACTTCTGCAGGAGACAGGGTTTCCAATGCTACTTCCAGAGGCTGCACTCTCTCAGTGACAAGATGAATGCCGTCTGCTTCCACAGTACAAGATAAAAATCTTAGCAAGCAAGGATGACGAAGGGTCTTTAAGTGCTTTAAAATACAAACAGAGAGAGTTGATGAAGTTAATGACCCAAACCAGATTAATTACAGTTTCATACGCACTGTAATAAAAGGCATGCTTTTATTGAAAGTCCCTTTAACTTCCCTATGCTCTCCCAGATTTCTTTTTTTTTAAATATTTTTTATGGTTTATTTAACTTTTATTTTTATGTGCATTGGTGTAAAGGTGTCAGATCCCCTGCAACTGGATCTTCAGACAGTTGTGAACTGCCATGTGGGTGCTGGGAATTGAACCTGGGTCCTCTGGAAGAGCAGTCAGTGCTCTTAACCACTGAGCCATCTCTCCAGCCCCTGCTCTCCCAGATTTCAAGGACAAAAAAAAGAATCTATAACCTGTTCTAACTTTATTCAATTTACCAATGCTTAACTAATTGTACAGAGACTTCCTATTCCCTCATAAGCCTCCTGAGCTCTCACTCCTTCCAACTATCAATGCCATACAATTGGAATGAAATGCCAGAAACAGCCAAGAACTCTGCAAAGCGCCCAGATTATGAGGCAGAGTCCAGCAGCTGTGAAAATGAAGCTCATCTCTCCTCCTGGAATGAATCACACACTAACAGCAGGCCTCAGGCCCGGAGTAGGGTAGCAAGGGTACCAAACTGCACTAAAAGTCTCCATATCTCTCAGGCTAGAATCAGAAAGGAACCTAGGGAGGGCAGAGTATGAGAACACTGTCCCAGAGGGTAGAGAGCTGGGAAAGGAAAGGCCCAATTTTCTGCATAGCTATAAATCCTCAAACTCCGGAATCAGCAAACAGGCACAGGGAAAGACCTAACCAGGAGGGCAAAGTTCAAGGAAGGAATGGGAATTTGAACTGCTATTCATGGGAACTTGAGGTCTGAACCTAAATTAGGTTAAATTGGTGGCAGAATCAATAATCTCTGCCACGCAACATTAAAATATTCAAAAGGGAATTCAAAATATATTCGGTCTAAGAATGTGATCCATTTTTAATGGGAAATTACTAGAAATTAAAAACTCAAGGTATGAATTCATTAACCATATGAATTCATATGGCATAGTATAGAGTGAGGAAATCTGAAGCCATTAACCAATCCAAGGAATAAAAAATTTGCTTGTTTTAATGATTAGCACCAGAGGAAACTGTGTGATAGTAACAAAAGGTCTAATACAGGTAATGAGGTTCCCCAAAAAGGGGAGAATAGGGGCACAAAAAGTATAATTACTAAAAATATAAACTGGACCTAAATCTCCAATACACAAATTTAAGAACTTCAGTTAGCAGGGAATGGGATAAACATTTTAAGTTTAAAGGACATATGGCTTCTGGGGCCAAATTTTAAAAGCCCCTTTAAAATCATAAAACATTCTTAGCTAATCCTAGCCTGAACATTTGCTGAGCCCGACACTAGGATATATTCTTATTAACCATTTAATCTTATATTCTTAACTTTTTACCTATTTATGAAATATCTAATCCTTTTAAAATATTTCAACATTTTAAAAACTTATTATCTGAAGTGATTGCCACTTTTTTTAGTTACATATCTCACCAGTAAAAATACCTTATATGTTATATGTACACCTACACTTAACACATATAAAATACTAGAAAACAGCATGTAGGCACAGTGGCACATGCTTTTAATCAGCACACAGGAGGCTGAGGCAGATGGATCTTTGTGAGTCTGAGGTCGCCTGGTCTACATAGTGAATCCCAGGACAGCCTGGGTTACATACTGAACACCAAAAGATAAGATTGAGTTTACATAGTTAGTTCCAGATTCCCCCTCAAACTACAATGAATTCACGCAGAACCCTCTGGCTTCATTTTTAGAAACCCCTAATATAAAATATCCCCCTTCCCTATCAGTTTCCTTAGCAGACAGACAATATTCATGACTGATGACAAGTATAGTCAACATTGTTTGAATATGGGGGTTAAAATTATAGTGGTTCTTCCCCTTTTGGTTTTGAAAAATGAACTGAGATTGGAACTAGCACTCAGAGGCAGATGACAGGAAAGCAACTGGAAACTCGAGGTCTAAATAAGGGGTTAACAGCTTGCTAACAGAGCACTATAACAGCTATGACCATGGCTCTGTTATAGCCTGATTAGCTCTGGATTGTCGGTTCCTAGTACATGCTTCATATAATGAAAATTTCAGCTTGACTCTACTGGCTGAGCAGAGGGTCAGTGCATGGTGGGTGCACTACAACCCAGCACTGTGGACGGGGCAGAGGGTCAGTACAAGTTCAAGGCCAGTCTGTTCTACAAAATGATATCCAAGTCAGACTGTGCCTTGATAAAAACAAACAGAAAAACAAGGGAAACCACTTTAAAGAAACAAAAGGCGATAAAGAACATGTTATTTAACCAGTAATTACAAGCTATTGGCTTGAACACTTGCACTGACACAATCCATGCAACACAAAGAGAACACAGCGAAGACTCCAAGGAGCAAAGCTCCTGCCAGCAGGTTGGTTAAGTAAGCATAGCTAATTGGAGAGCATTTCTTATTAGTTTATTTTAAACTATAATTTCTGTGTAAAATTATGTATCCTCTTTCATACTTCAATTTTTCAAATTATTCCAAATATAATTTCAAGCTGAACATGACATATTTTACTTTTGTCTGTTCAAGAGAAACTCTTTGCTCCACTTTTATGTCTTAGAGCTCTAATTTAATTTCCTCTCTTCTTAAATTTTTTTTATATTTATTTATTATGTACATGTGGGGGCAGGCCATGATGTAGCTGGAGGCCAGAGGACAACTTGCAGGAGTGGATTCTCTCCTTCAACCATCTGGGTCCTGGGATTGTTTGATCTTTGTGTACTGACTTTTATTCTCCTACTGCTCAGAAAAACACCTCATTCAGTGCTGGCAGGAAGACACAAAGTCACTAAGCTGTCACCTGATGCAGGTAAATTTCAGTTTTGCTTCCCCTACCATCCATGCCCAGAAAAACATTTCAGAACTGCATAAAATTAACTGTCCCCATGTTCTTCCCTACAGCTTAAATGCAAGCATATACTTTTAAAAGACAGAAGGCCATCATTTATGCTGTGACACAGATATAATAAAATAGCTAAGATGGCCTAACTGTTTCTTAAGATGTGGATCTAGGACGAAGATGCAGACACGCTGTTCTTAAAAGGGGATGGTCTGAGAGATTACAAACTAGGAAGAAAATGCAGAGAAGGAACAAAGAAGAAAGACTTCTACTCTGGAGACAGTGGGCCCCAGTGGAGCACCCAGGCTCAGGTAATGGGCAGAGTTCAGATAGTCCTAAGTGTGGGCAGCTATTGGTTTGGGGTATGCTCCACCATAAAGAACACACGCACTTCAGAATGCCAGAGAGAGCAGCTAAAGAACAGCTCTGCCCGCTCTGCTGGAGCCCGGTGGACTCTGAGCGCACTTCCAGAAGCTCGCGATTCCCGTGAAGCCTACCTGCATTTGGACTGCAGCAAAACCACAGTAACCACATTCTTAGACTGTTTCATTTCTTACAGACTGTAGGCTAGAACTGAACTTGAGTCCCAGAAGACTATGCTCTTAGTTACAGTTGATGCATTTAAGATAAAATGTGGTCCACGAGACATTGCTACCTACTGTTTATACTGTTCTGTGACAAACCAAATGGCTACATTTCTTCTTCTAGAGGCCAACAGTATAGTATGGTTGTTATTTTTAATTTATAATTGAGAAAGAATAGAATTGTTTCCTAGTAATAACTGACTCTCTCAGAGGTAGGACCAAGAACCCACCCTAGAGGCGGCTGCTAACTGCAGTTGCTTTAGTACTTGTGTATCTAGGGCATGACATCCCTAAACCAACATGTCATATGCTGTACACTTCTTAAGTGCCATGACCAGTTCTTCAGACTTGAAGACATCCTGATAACACCAACTCCTTAGCATTTTGTTGTTGTCCCAGATTTCTCAGTGTGCGGCTAAAGAAACAGGTAGGGGCTAGCTGCAAAGTTCCAGCTGGGACATAGCAGGGAATCTGGAGATGATGGCGGACACAAAAGTCTTCATCTCCAAGAGCAGATCTTTGGGATTTTTCCTTTTAAAAAAAGTATGAGCTGTGTTATTTTTACTTCAGAGTCCATATGCTACAAAAGGTAGTAGTTAATAGTCTTAGGGACAGGAGGAACTAGAAAGATTATAAGCATAGTGCCTCACTGGCTATAGTCACTCTAAGTCATAAAACACAACACACACAGTCTAACAGAGTAAAGTTGAACACGTTAAATGCTAACTGCATGTAAGAGTGAAGTCTGACATCTCATCTTTTGTGAAATCACAATAAAAACTATTAACAACACCTAGATGGGGTGGAAAAGAAACAAAAATATGATTTTTACCCAGCATGTACCACTCCCAGGGCGTGGGCAGGCTCACACGCACAATGAAAAATGTGTCCTGAGAAGACTGTTACACATGTCCTTTCCCATAGGAACATGTCAAAACTGTCAATCTGTGTTTGATCTAAGACATAACATCAAACAACTAATGAGTGTGAGCAATGAAATACCAATATTGCTAACATAATCTTTTATAGCTATTAAAGAAATAAAGCATTTATGCAGCTTGTAGAATAATGTTCTCCATCTATTGACTTTTAAAAAGGAACTCATAGTGACACAGACCACGATTCCAACAAACAGCTATCAGTTCAAATGGAAAACTTCCCAATCCTACTACAGAAACACTGAAGAAGTTAACTCATGAACACAACTGTATTTTTCTCTCTAGAGACTCCCTGAAGATGAATTAAAAAATATGCGAAAGTTGGTTATTCAAGGAACTGCCAGCACACAGCACTGCTTTCTTTAATAAAACCGGTTATTTTATTAGGGATATTCTTCCAAGGTGGGCTCATTCTTTCTTTTTCTGTGCTATTTTTCCTTCTCTCTTTTACCTTTTTTTTTGGAGGACAGACCCACATGCTCAGCCATGTCATGGGGGCACCACATGGCTGAGCCGCCAGCCTCATGACAGACCCACATGCTCAGCCACGTCACGGGAGTACGGCATGGCTGAGCCGCCAGCCTAGGCATCACTTCTTCCTGTCACCATCCCTGACACTGAATTACACAGCAAACTAACTGCAGTGACCTGGGGTGAAAATGGACACCTCCAGAAGCCAATGACCCTGTAAGGTCTCTCACCAAGAACCAAAAGCAGGTTAAACGTGCTTTCTGTGGCAGCCAATCTAACACACAAACTAAAAATGTCAGGGTAAGGGCTGGAGAGATGGCTCAGCAGTTAAGAACACTTGGCTGTGCTTGCAGAGGGCCCAGGTACTCACGTGACATCTAACCCTAACAGTTCCAAGGGATCTGATGCCCTTTTCTGACCTCCTTGGCTACCAACTAAATGAACATGGATGGCCCATAGACATACATGCAATCATATACAAAAGAATACAAATAAAATACTTTTTAAAATGCTGTGACATTACAGTGTTTCGGGGCAAGAAAGAAAACATAAAATTCCTAAAATACACATCAACACACTAATGAGAACATCAATAAGCAACATTTTTGTTAAACTAGATTAATCCCATGTCTTAGGCCAGCCATGTGAAGTCACCCGCCTACCATTCTCCTTAAAAGCCTGTGATAAAAACCATCACAATGAGTTGTGTGACGCTCTTTGGCTGTGGGGATGGTGTGTTAGGGACAGAACAACTGTTTTTATGGGACAGTGATAATAAAATACTACTGCTTGTGACCATACCTCCCTCCATCTTTATGAAGTTCATTGGAGAGGAAACCAGGTAAATAAAAAGCCCTGTGAAGATAACCCCAGTACAGTACCTTGGCGGCTTTGTTAACCTTGTCTTCATTTTCTCTCTTATATACAAACACGGAGGCGCATTTCCCATCTTGCAGTATGGCGGGATAAACAGCAAGTCCAGAGGGCAAGGTGAATGGCGATTCTTTCAGTGTATAGCTCTTTAAAGCACTATTCTCTGATCCCATCCCTTTGCAGTGAGGCGGTTCCTCCTCGAATCGGCAGGTCTAAAGCACAGGAGGAAACATATCTAGCTGCAACATAAGCCAAGCCCGCTCTCCAGCTCACACCGAAATGTCCACTCAAGCTTACGCCATTTCTGCAGTGCGGACAGCTTCATTTGATATCACAAATAGTCAATGAACAGCAAGTTATCAGGAAGGCTTGCTAATTAACAACTAACAACTCCAGAGAAAATGTGTGCCACCAAATAGTCACAGGTACTTCCTTCCCCAAACCCAATCACACACAAATTTTATAAAGGCTTGTAAAACTTTGCAGTTAAAAATAGTCTTAGACGGGCTGGAGAGATGGCTCAGAGGTTAAGAGCATTGCCTGCTCTTCCAGAGGTCCTGAGTTCAATTCCCAGCAACCACATGGTGGCTCACAACCATCTGTAATGAGGTCTGCTGCCCTCTTCTGGCCTGCAGGCATACAAGCAGACAGAATACTGTATACATAATAAATAAATAAATAAATATTAAAAAAAAATAGTCTTAGACAGTGGTGGTGGTGGTGCATACCTCTAATCTCAACACTTGGGAGGCAGAGTCAGGTGGATCTCTGAGTTCAAGGCCAGTCTGGTCTACAAACTGAGTTCTAGGACAGCTAGAGTTCAGAGAGAAACCCTGTCTTGAACCCCTCACCTCCCAAAAATAGTCTTTGTATAAATACAAACCTAATAGTCATGACACAAATCTCTCTTGACTTAGATTTTCCTTCCACTTGAAGAGCCACAGAATAATTTGTTATCTATGTAATGATGCTTAAAAAAGAAGCCTATCATAGAATTTAAAACATGTACAGACGTATACACTTCTACACGAGGAACACAAAATGCACTAAGGCAAAAAGCTACAGAAAATTAGTTTTTCAAAATCTAAGACTGTCTGTTGGTAAGAACTAACTTCGCTCAGGGATAATTGAGGAAGAGAGGGCTTGTAAAAGCCAGAGGAACAGGAAGTTTGCTGTGGTATTTTATCTACTAGAAAGTCAAAGAGGTGATACCATCCAGTCTCATTAACATGTCTATCTAACTAAGACCTGAATGACAAGGACCCCAAAGGACATGCTAACATGAAAGGCTGAAAGCTCACCCAACCCTAACCCTAGCCAAAGAACTACAGCAACCGGGGAATGCTGAGAATCAGAAGTGTTCTTCCAAAGGGAAGAGTTCCCAATTGCATGTCCAATAGCAAGTGGTCAACCCTGACATCATATATGTGTGTGTGTGTGTGTATATACACATACATACACATACATACACAGGTAACATTGTACACACTGAGCAGGTTGTATTTATGCATTTAGGAACACACACACACACACACACACACACACACACACACACACACACACACCAATTAAAGAAAAAGAGACCATGAATTCGAGAGAGCATGAATTCGAGAGAGAGATGCATGGGGAGGGTTGGCAGGAGAAAAGGGAAAGAGGGGAATGTTATAATTAAGGTCTAGTTTCAAAAAATATATAAAAAGAAGTGACGTTAAGAACAATATCAAAATATCCAACAGCCTCAGTTATAGGAAACACCCACTTTTTACTGGAAAAACAGATAAAAACAGTTTCATGTGGGATAATGGAGAAAAGCAACTCCATTCATCTGGGGATGCAGTAGTGGTTACTCAGTGAGGGCCTTCCTCCTGCTTCCTGGCCATAGTTAATGACTTGTTTCAGGTCAAAGAACAGTCAACTCACAGACTGTCTTCAGTGTCCACAACCGGAACGAAGGCGCAGACTCACCAGAACTGCGCAAGGTTTTTCTTTATCACTAGTAGCACATCTGAAGCTGGGGGGACCAGGAGGTGGAGATTGGGGCAGCAGGAGGTGGAACTGGAGCTATGATGAAGGAAGACCAAGGGGGAGCAAAAACTTGGTTGCACCAAGGAAGTGAATGGTAGTGGCATAACAAGCTCAGGCTGGGGGAAGGGCCAGGCACACACCAGCAGCACCCCCATCTCAGACCTGTCTCAGGTCTGGGGGACGAGCAGCTGGTTTTTCTGACTGGCCGACGCTCTTTGAGACCAACTGGTATTTCCACTCTAACCCCTGCTTGAAACACCATAGGCATGAGTTAGGGAAGGGTTACTTTGAAAAGTAGGTGAAGCTCGCCTGCATTCTTAGTTCATTCCAAAACAAAACTTTTCAATATCAGCGAACAATAAAGAAAAAACAGAACGAGGAACTACAAGGAGATGAGTGTCTGCCTGACAGGAAGTCATGCTCCTGAGTTTCATCGTTAGTCCTCAAGACATTTAATTTATTCATTTTCAATAGTAAAACAGGCTCTCGCTCGAATACCAGGCTTTAGAATATCTATTAACCTTTAATTCAGTATTATAAGTACAAACAGATGGTAATAACTTTAGATTTACAAAAGGATTAGAAAGATACTAAAACTGGTCATTTTTCACAGCAGTGTATTGCTATGACCCTAAAAAAAAAATCACTTTAAAAAAGGGATGACTCCGTGCTACTGAGGAGAACGGAATGCCTTGTACTGTTGGTTGTTGTTCTGAAAGCCTGGCAATGCGCAGAGCTGTCTACTGACACCGACTACTGCGAGGCTGACCGAAGAGCAGAGCTCTATGCCCAGCGCAGCAGGGAAAGGTACTGATGACTGGATTTGAGAACACCACTGCAGGGGCACGAACGCTATTGACATAACCAGTGCTTTTAAAGCTGAGAACGTAATCGAAAGGAGCGCACTGGAATGCGAGGCATAAATAACACTTCACGCTCCAAATATTCCTTCTTGGTTTCGGGAGTATGGAGGAAAATATGAAATAGTGCCACATAGATTTGAAACAGAAAGTCACACAAAGGTAGAAAACGATATTCTAATATAGCATTGACAATCTACAGAATACACTTCTACTTTCTATAATGAAATGTTGACAGCCTCCTCGGATGTGAATATACACCATAGCTATCTTTATTTTAAAAAATCGTTTACCTATTTTCTTCCAACCTTCTTTCTTTGCTTCAGGTGAAGCTTCAGAAGGGACCACCTGTGGCTGGGAAGCACCCTTGCCTAGTTCACCGGACAACTTCTAGACTCAACCATAAAACCTGTGTCCTCTGAGAGAAATATGTCTCTTGTTAGTTCTTCTCCCACCAATCAGTAGAGATTCTCTTGGCTCCCGTTTCCTTAGCTTCAAAGTGCCAAAGCTTACACCATTACCCCGAGAGTCCTAAGAGTCCTAAGACTATGCCTTATCCGCTGGCACTTAGCTCTTGGGTGATAAACTTTCTAGCAGCCCTGTGCTTTGATGGGTTTCAGCCGTGGACGTTCCTGGTCAAGACAAGCCATAGTGCTAGGTGATCATGTAGTCTCTGCGGTCTAAAAGTACCCTGCCCTGACCTCAGCTCAGGATACACACGAGCCCCTCAAACCAGCGGTAGCTATGATCCCCAATTTCGGCAAAACAAAAACAAACAAAACAAACAAACAACAACAACAACAAAAAAAAAACCCCGACTTTGGGAGATAAGCGTCATCTTTATTTTACACGTGAAGCCCCTGGGGGCCTGGCGCTGTCTGGGACCCTGCACCGCGCGACCTTCCCGCTAGACTCCAGGCCCGGCCGCGGCGCTCTCCGCCGGCCTCGGCCGGACAGCGGGGGTCACCCGAGAAGCCAGAGAGAGGGCACCCCGAACACGCCGGAGCAGGCGGCGCTCAACCGGCCGCCCCAGCACTCCCCGCGAGCCGCGACCCCGCTCCCGCCCTGCCGCCCTGGCAGCTCGGCTCCCGGTTACCTGCGGGCGGCGGGAGGAGGCTGGCGGCTGGCTCCGACGCGCAGGCCTAGGGCCCTCCACCCGCAGTCTCCCAGCACCGGGCTCAGACCGCACCAGCAGGGCCCGGAAACGGGTCAACAGACCGGCCTCCAGTTTCTCCGACGCCACCACCGAGGTGCGCGAACCCGGAACCGAGCTAGAGCGGCCGCGCAGGTGATGCTCGGTCCGGCGTCATCTTCAGGGGTGGGCGCCGGGGAAACCTGCGCCGCTCGCCTGCTCCCAGAAACCTACTCTGGCTGCAAAGAACCCGTCTGCGTGTGTTTTTAACCTCGATTGCACAGGTGTCCTAGTTTAATGTTTGGGTTTTTAATCGGCAGGATTGGAGTTCATTTCCGCCCGGATCCAAAATGGCCACCCCTGGCTTCAGACAAGTACGATATTAAAGGGGCGGGGCAAAAGGAGAGGCGTTTGGGGCTGAGCTAGAACTTTTCCGGTTATGACTCTCCGCTGCCCGGCCATCCTGACTGGCCTTGCTACCTGGGGAAGTTTTTTGTTTGTTTGTTTGCTCTTTTGTTTTTTTTTTTTGAACTACTGGTGAAGCTGTCAGAAATCATGGTGATTCAGGCTTTAAGACTTAAGGTTTCAGATGGAAAAGCTGGAATCAGTGGAAAAAGTAAAATTAGAAAGAATATTACTCCTCAAGACCAAAGAAGAGAGGAAGGGAGTGGGGGAAAGAAGAGGAGAGGGAATAGGAGGGGAGAGGAAAGGAGGAAGAGGAGGGAAAGGCGACAGTACACACTATAGGATTACTAGCTCCGACATTGCTGACATCTCCATGCTTGTTCACCTTCAGCATAATATACCCTAAAACCAAATGATCTCCCCATCTGCGCGTGGGCTGTCATAGGTTCTGTCTAATGAGACATAGCAGAGCTGTGTAGATGCTAAAGGAAGGTCAGAAACACAGAAAGCCTCTGCCTTCCTAGTAAAGAATGTGGGCATGGATGAATTGCAGCTACTAAGTCATGTAGGGAAACTCAGCATGCTAAGACTGAGCTGAAAGGCAGAAAGAACGGGATTCTCTTGATCATTTCGTTCCCTTTTCCTGGAAGAGGAGAACTGAGTCACTTCTACCAGCACGTGAAAATCTGCCATCAACACGATTACTTTGCTGACTCACCTTCTATGCAGTTCCCTTAGCCCTGAGTTCTTGCTGGCACTCTCATCCATTCTTTGATCATTCCTCCAAGTCTAATTGTAGATGGGGTCTTGGATAGCCTGTATCCCATTTTCCAAAACACGATGGTCACCTCCACAAATTAACAATAAAATTTCCTCCTGCATGAATAAGAGAGGACTGGAAGAGACTCACACTCAATACTTTTTCTCCCCACTATTTACCTGTTCACTTCCTTGTCCCTAATGTCACTCAGGTCTCTAAATAAATCACCTCTTAAATCTCTGGATTAAGATTCCAGATTTTTTTTAAAGATTTATTTATTCATTAAATATACAGTGTTCTGCAGGCCAGCAGAGGGCACCAGATCTTATTACAGATGGTTGTGAGCCACCATGTGGATGCTGGGAATTGAACTCAGGACCTCTGGAACAGGAGGCAGTGCTGTTAGCCACTGAGCCATCTCTCCAGCCCCGATTCCAGATGTTTTGAGGCTACAGGTTAACTTGTACATTTCCCTCTAATAGGGATGACAATCATTTTGTGTGGTGGACATTTGACTCTGAGGGAAAAGGGACTAACACACAGAGATCTAGCTATCCTAACTGGACTTGGGTGACAGTTTTGTGTGAAGGACAGAGGACAACCTCAGGTGATATTCCTCTGTAGGACCATGGACAGGCTCTCTCATGGTCTTGCAACTCACTGATTAAGCTAGGCTTTCTGTCTGGGGACACCCAGGAACCCACCTGCCTTTGCCTTCCCAGTGCTGGGATTACAGGCTCCTGCCAGTGCTGCAGTTTTAAACACAGGTTCTAGAGATCAGACTCAGGCTCCAAGCATTTTACTGAGTGAGCTATCTTCCTAGCACCCCTCCCCTGCCCCCAAATTACAGAGTGTCTGCACATGAGCCTGAGGTGAAATTCTAAAACCATGTGTAGATTTTGGGCTTACAAGATTCTTATACTTTAATGGAAGGCTGACGGCGGGCAACCTTTCAGCCTTTTTGACCTGTCTTGAAATTACTCATTTTTGCAATACAAATTCAGTTTTTAACATCCTTACAAGTACTATTAGTTTGCCCGAGATGTGAGAAGGGCATTTTTCATAGAATCCTGTCTCTGAAATATAAATTTCTTATTGAAATCCTTCCAATGCCAGCCCCTGAAGTGTGAAATGCTTCTTAGTTTCCAAGTAAACACGAATTATTGCACACTCTTGTTCAAATAAAGAGATAGATTAGGGGAAAATAGAGATGGTTGAGTTGTCTAGGTCTCCTTGGAGAAGAGTATTTCATATGGTGATGTAGATTTGTTCCTTAGGGATGGTTGGTGCTTCATCTGGAAATGTGTTAAAGATGTGAATTATGGGGCCCATGCAGCTGGATTCTGGCTAGAAAGAAAAGTAGAAGACACCTCGGTTTGCCTTTCTTGTCTTCTCCAAGAAACAGAAAAGCAAAAGACTGCTACAGGAATCCCATGGAGATGTGGTCAAATCACAGTACACAAAAAGGCATTTTAGCAATAGGAAATCAGACAAAAATGGTAAGGTTGAGGATATGCAGGGACTTTTTAACAAAAACAAATGTAAGTAAGCTCTATGTGGTTGGTGGCATGTGCTTATAGTTCTGCTACTCAAAGGATGAAGCAGGGGGAATCATTGCATATTGGGACCAACCTGGATGACACGGTAGGATCCTGTCTCAAAACCAATAAAACAAGAAATAAACATAAAAGAGAATGGGGGAGGTTTAGGAAGAACAGTTCTTAAATGGATGCCTACAGAAACTATCAAAAGTCTGCCATCACAATCTTGCCCAGAGGCCACTGAAATTCTATAGAAGAAATGCCTGGACATCTGCCTAGCAACTGACCCTTCAACCTTGTGATACATTTCTTTTTTATTATTGTGGCCAGGGATTATTATTCCTAAGAGTATGTAATGATTCTCATGTTTGTTTTTGAAAACATTTCCTTGCTCTATCACATTCAATATGCCCACAGTTTATTCCAACATGCATATTCCTTTTGAATGTTGTGCTATTTCCAAATAAATAATATTCTATTATCTTTTATTTAGGTAAAAAATTAATAGGAATTAGATGATAATTTGATTGTACCAATGGTGTTTTTCAGAAGGAGCCACTGAAAGGGTGAGGAGTAAATTTAGTTACAGAAGGGAGCTGGGTGCATTGGAGGCTTCCTGCTCCCTCTGGTGGCAAGTATACAGTGTCACCTACTTCTCTGGGTAGATAGGACATTTGGCTTGCAGTTTGCAGGCTGAAATACTTTGCGTGCTGTCTTAATTTTGAGAACTTTTATGGCTGCCTAAAAAGTTGAGAGACTTATGAGAAAACTACAGTACATACATCCAATAGAATTACTCCACTATAGGAAGAGATGAGGTCTTCAAGGCCTGCTTATGAGAGATGAGCTATGAGAACGATCAGGTATACATCCCCTTCTATGTAACAATTATGTTATGTGTACATTTCAGAATGGTTTGCCCCCTCCTCTGAAAGTTTGGTGTTCTTAAAGCATCAGATTCTGGCTAGTAGTGAATGATCTTTTTTTTTTTTTTTAAGATTTATTTTCAGCCTCCATGTGTGCCTGCGGGCCAGAAGAGGGCACCAGATCTCACTACAGATGGTTGTGAGCCACCATGTGGGTTGCTGGGAATTGAACTCAGGACCTCCAGAAGAGCAGTCAGTGCTCTTAACCTCTGAGCTATCTCTCCAGCCCAAAATAAGGCTTTTCTTTATTTCCTTTATTCTTTATGGTTTTATTTAACCTTATTTTATGTGCATTGGTGTGAAGGTGTCAGATCCCCTGCAACTGGATCTTCAGACAGTTGTGAGCTGCCATGTGGGTGCTGGGAATTGAACCCGGGTCCTCTGAAAGAGCAGTCAGTGCTCTTAACCACTGAGCCATCTCTCCAGCCCAAAAAATGTGTAGCCCAGTCTGGCCTCGAACTCATGATCCTCCTGCCTCCTTCAGCAAATCCTACCAGTGTGCACCAACACAACTGGCCTCATCATCAAAGTCTTATTCAGGCATGGGTAAGGCTGCTTCAGCAGGGTCTCTTCTAGTGTGGCTCCTCTTGGTCTAAACAACCCGACAGACTCAAGAAATCATCTGTCCTGACTGTTCATTATTTAATATACACTGGCGACTCCTAGACCAGATAACCACAAAGGACACCCCCATGTCCAAACACATCTAACTAGTTCTCTTTACCCTGATGTCAAGCTGCATTCCCTAATCTGAGTCCATTTTGATTCCCTGGAAGGGAATGGTTTCCTATTCCATTTCCAGATGCTAGCCAAGCTGGCCTATCGCAACTTCAAAACAAGGGGGAAAAACTCCAGCTCTTTGTGAACTTCACCAGTTTCCAAGCTGTATAAGAGCTGATCCCATAATAAACACCCCATACTGTATGTTCTCTCTTGATACAATTCTGATACAAGATTGATTGAAAATAGCTGAGCCCATTACTACAGAACTTTTTAAAATGGAACTTCTCACTGGAGTTTGGATCTTACAATCGTGGTGATCCCTGTCAGGTAAGGAGAGGTGCAGCAGCTGCTGTGGGATTTTGATGGATGGAATTCCAGGGGGCACAGACACATTTATAGCCTTAGACAAGACACTCATTCCTATCTGCTGGGGCTCTCAAATTTGGAGAGTCTCAGAGGTGTGGTGCCTGTAATCACAGCAATAAAACTCCCCCATGTCCATGGGAGCAGATTAAACATTGAGCAGTCCAGAGGACAGCGAGGTGCTGATGCAATCAAAACAGTGGCTGTGTTCTAAGGAAAGAGCCAAGCTATTAGACTCACGGTGACACAACAGAACAAACACTGCTTCTTCAGGACTCCAAGAGATGGCTTTGTCCACTCAGATCAGAGGGAAGCCCATGCTAAAGGGAAACAACTGTGATGTGACTGACTCACAGTGGGGACACAACGACTACTTGTGGGTCAAGGGTAGCAATGACACCTTACCTGAAAATGAGGTTATGAGGTTATGCCTTCTACCCCATAATCATTTAGAGAAGGAACAAGATAATTGACACAATGTGCTTAGCTCTGGGTTTTGCTGACGCTAGTACAGGAAGCCAAGTGAATGGGCTGGGGTGAGGGAGGCAAGTTTACTGACTATACTATGGTCAAGCAGATGCAAACAGAGTGGTGAGAAAATTAACACTCAATTCATTTGGGAAGAGAATCATCAAAGCACTGGCACCCATGAAGATGCCGGGCTGATGAATGCTAAGATGGGTGCTATAACTTGAACCACAGGATGATAGGAAGGTAAGCCAGGATGGTGGGAGTCACACCCACCACAGAATCCTTCTGTTCAAGTGTTAACTAAGCTTGTGCAACACCTTCCGTGGTGAGCACACCGAATTTGTAACTGATACGTCTCTTCAGTTTTACCATGTCAGAAATGTTTTTTTTTTTTAAAATCTTCCTATTTCAAAGATGTTTTTCTGGGCCTATTTTTCAGGGATCTCCTGAGAAACCAATAGTATATACATAGCTCTTTAAGGGAACTTACTATGGGAATCAGCTTATGAGACTAAGTAGGTCATGAAGTCCCATAATATTCTATTTGAAAGATGCATAACCAGGAAAGCTGGTGATGCAATTCTGTTGGGGAATATTTTCAGGTGTGTTATTTTTGTTTATGCTGCATTTGATTAACTGTGATTCTTTGCCTGCCTAAAACACTTGATGGTCCTAATAAAGAACTGAATAGCGAATAGCAAGGCAGGAGCAAGGATAGGTGGGGTTGGGAGGCAGAGAGGATAAATAGGAGAAAGGAAGAAGAGGGGAGAGAACAAGAAAACAAAGAGAGGAGGACACTAGGGGCCAGCGACCCAGCCAGCCACCGAGTGAGAGTGAAAGATATACACAAGTAAAAAAAGGAAGAAGCCTGGAGGCAAAAGGTATTCAGGATATTTAAGAAAAGCTGGCAAGAAACAAGCCAAGCTAAGGCTGGGCATTCATAACTAAGAATAAGCCCCTGTGTGTGATTTATCTGGGAGCTGGGTGGTAGGCCCCTCAAAAAGCTGAAAGAGCAAAAACATATCACGACACAATTCAGTCTGAGTGTAAACTTCTAGGAAGCAGTGGAGGAGTTAGTGGTGTAGTCCTAGTTTGAGCTGAAAGGCCAGAAACTTGGTGGAGGGAAGGAAGTCACTGGTGTAATTCCCAGTGTTCAGTGGCTCAGCAATCAGGAGCAGCAGGGCCCTCGCTACAGAAGAGAGAGATAAGTCATGTTCTTTCACTTGTTCACATGAGCTATCAGCACTGTTGCAGATGGTGCCCACATTGGTGAAGGTGGTCCTTCCCATTCAGTCTGCGGATTCAAAGGCCAGTCTCTTCCAGAAGCACACCCACAGTCACCCAGAAAAAATACTATTTTATCAGATGCATTTTTTTTAGCTCAGTCCAACAGATAACATGGAAAAACCATGAAGCCAGATATAGAATTCTAGGCTGACCAGTTTATTCCTTTTCACATTGTTTCTAATGAGAAATTTATTATCACCTTTATTTTCTCCTCTGTGTATGATGTCTTTTAAAACGTTTTTTAGTTCTTTGAGAATTTCATACAGTGTATTTTGTGTTCATCACCCTTCCTCCAACCAGACTCATCTTCCTTCCCCATCCATCCAGCTTTGTCCTTTTATGACTCTTAGAAACCCAGCAAATATTGTGCTATTCCACGACTGTCTTAGAGTCCTTGGATTTGAATGGGTGGATATGTAAACTTATCTCCATAGTACACATATATATGATGTTGGAGATTGAACTTTGTCTCCCAAATGTATGTTCAAGTCTTAAATCCTAGTACCTCTAAAGGTGACCTTATTCAGAAAGAGTCTTTACAAAGGCAATCGAGTTAATGAGGTCATTAGAGTGGGCCTACTCCAATGATTACTGTCCTGCTGAATGGAACAACTGAACTTAGAGACCTGCAGAGAGAAGAGGATGTAGACATGTACACAAAACAGCCATGGTGTAAGCGCTGCATCTATAAAACCAGGGAGCCAGTGACTCTCCGCAACACCAGAAGCTAGAAAATGTAAAAACTTCAGAGGAAACATGGCACCGCCAGCACTGTGGTTTTGCACTGTTAGTTTCCACAGCTTGGACGATCTGTTTCTAAAGCCTTATCCCACCCAGGTTTTTAGCGTACATTTACAGCAGCCCTCAAAAACCAACATGCTTCATACATGTGGCTGATCTGGAGCTTGTACAATCTCCACTTACTCTATCCTATGCTTGGAACAAACTTGGTTCAAGAATCCATCAAAGCCAGGCTTACGGGCTCACACCTGTCTCACAGCATGCAAGAAGGCGGGAGGGTCTCTGTGTGAGAAAAGCCTGGATTCAGTGTGAGCTCTTGTTTCAATAGAATAGTAAAGATGATGATGATAGAGCTCCACGCTAGTAGCATAGGATTTCAGGTCTAGGGCCCTTCTTGGTCCCTGGCACTGTGTCTGGTTCAACTGGTATTATGTTAAGGTGACCCTGGAAAATGACGGCTGCTGCCATGGTGAGTTTTTAACACAAAAAGATCAGTTCCCAAAGCCAGGGAATTGGCAAATTGGTCAAATAGAAACCATTCAATTGTGACAATGGTCATTGCTATAAGCCACTGTTTCAAAATTTATTATATAAAATATAATTAAAAATTGACAGACCAGCCTAATAATGTTCTTGCCTTTTTTATACTAAAATATTTAAATCTTTTTTTTCTTGAAAAAAAAAAACTCTAGGATAATTTTGGTCTCTGTGCAATTATTGTTTGTTTGGCAGTTATTTTCTATCAGTTCACTGAATGCATTCTATTGGCTATTTAATTGTTGAGATATGTTATCTGCCTAATATCTTCAATGCTTATCAGGCCATTGATACTGGTGTCTCATGCTTTTGTATCCTAGTATTGTGTGTTGTGTGCTTCCTGTATCAAACATTTCCTTCCTTTGTAGATGTGCTCCTTTTGTTAGGTTGGAAAATTTGCTATGCTCCCCTGCTTCCCCCACTCTTCCAGCTTTGAAAGCCAGGTTTAGTTCCTATTTATATTGGTTCTACCACACTACAGTGAGATCATTCTCATTTCAGCTTCTTTAAAATTAGAGTGACTAACCAAAACCTGGACTAAATTAAGAGACTTTAACAGATTGTTCATGCCGACTAGAAAGGTTGCATCTCAACCTGTTTTCAGCGAAGCTCTTTTGCTTGCAGCAGCTGTATCATCATGAACTAGAAGAGTTTGGTTCTCTGTGGTGGAGACACACTGTGAAGCACTGAGAAAGGCTTTGTAAATATCTGATATGCAGGATATCTGATACACGACCCCTGTGAAAGGGTTATTTGACCCCCAAAGTAGTCGCAACTCAGTGGAGACCCACTGGGGTAGTCCTCTGCTCTGTCCACTGAGCCTTGCTCCAGTCTCGTTTTCAGCAGGGCAAGAGGGAGTCCAGAGTCCATTCTTCTGCATCACATCAATGTGGCTCGCTTGAGCTGAAGCAGCAAGGCTTACTCTTCTGCACTGGCCAGAGCATGAACCACCACCAACAGCTAGGATCTCTCAATACTTTGTGCCTATGCCCACAGGAAGCATCCAAGCCCTAGGCAAGGTCACTCCACCAGTGAAAACAATTCATAGCCTAAGTACTTATAATTCCAATTTTTAATCTCTCTGATGTGTTTGGTTAGTTGTTAAAAACATAGTGTCAAAATAGGCAGTTTTCAAAAGATGAAATACAAATGGTTAGGAAACATTAAAAAAAATGTAAGAATACATGAAACATCAGATAAATGAAATTAAAACTCTACTGATGTTGATGAGAGGATGGAAAAAAGGAAGGGTGGAGTACTCTGGAGCCCTGCCTTCCAGGTAGGACATTCCTGTTGTACTAAGGAGCTTATAGGAGCTGTGAATATCTGTATAAGACCCACATCCACACTGAGACTGAACAGTTCAGTCACGGAAAAGGAGTGTCTCAGGAGGCTCCATCTCCCGAGGGTCCGCAGGCAGTTAATGATTGCTGGTGGAGGAAGAGACATTTCCCTTAGTGTTGCAGACCCTGGTAAGTTGGCTATGCTCCTGAAAACCCTCCACCTGTGTTCCTGTAAGCAAACCTAATCAAACGTGAGTCACACACAAGCACAGACAAGACTGTCAGAGTAGAGGGGACAGTTGGGAGGAAGAAGGTCAGGAATGGGAAGGAGATGAGAGGGTAATATGAAGTGAATCTCTTCATAATATATTATCTATGTCAGAGGTTCTCAATCTGTGGGTGACAACCCCTTTCGGGGTCATGTATCAGATATCCTGCACATTAGACATTTATATTCTAATTTATAAAAGTAGTAAAATTACAGCTAAGTAGCAGCAATGAACTAGTTTTCTGGCTGGTGGTCACACTGAGGAACTGTATTAAAGCATCACAGTATTCAGAAGGTGATAGCCACCGCTCTGCATGCTAGGAAATATCACAATGGAATCTATTACTACACGTAATTAATATGTGGACAAAAGGGAACCCTTATACACTGCTGACAGGAATGTAAAACTAGTGCAGGCACTAAAGAGGTTTCTTAATAAACTAAAATAGATCTAGCATTTGTCCCAGCTATAGTGATCCTGGGTGTTTTCTTGAAGGACTCAGATTCAACATATCAGAGGTTTTTGTGTATACATGTTTACAGCATCCCTACTCACAACAGCTGAATTATGGAATCAACCTAGGTGTCCAACTTCAGAGGAATGGATAAATAGTGTGGTATGGATGCACAGGGGATTTTTTTCAGACTGAAATAAGAAAAAGGTTGTATTATTTGCGGGAAAATGGGCACGACTGAAGATAATCATATTAAGGGAATTAAGCCAGTCTCAGAAAAACTGATTTTTATCTCACTTGTGGTTCCCAGATTTTTGTATGAATACATAAAACAATGTATGTAATATGTCATGAAAGGAAAAGTGAAATGGTCCGGGCAACAAAGGGGATTGACAGGAGGAAGAGGAGGAGGTAAAAAAGATTAGAAGGAGGTGTGAGAGAAATACATTTCATGTACAATATATACTTGTATAAACATTGAGATGAATAATTCAGAAAGCCTAGCGTGACTTCCTTATCTGTCAAATCTGGTTCTCATCAACACAGTTTAACTCTAAACATTTAGTTTTACATGCCTGACCTTTGTCATATTTCTTGCACATGTTTTGGTTCTAAATTTGTTTCTTAAACTATTTGAAAGAGGTTTGTTTTATCGTCTGTATATGGTGGAGGCAAGGGGCTTCAAAGTGCTCTCACTTGTTAATGTAATTTTTCCACAGGAGCCTGTGCTTAGGTATCTTACCCTGAGGGAATGAACACTGAAACTTGGGTTCACAATACCTTCCTCTAGAAGGGGCCTGTGTTTGTTCCTGCCAGGTACTCCAGAGCTGACAGCTCTAAAGACAGAGTATCTCTGAAATCTTAAATTCAAAGAGATCTATATGTAAGGTAAAAGGATGTTCAGTGTGGTGCCTAACTGCTCAAGGAAGGCATCTCCACTTTTACTAAAGGCCACATTGGATGGATGCCTCTAAAGTCACAAAACTCTCATCACTTCAATTATTTCTTAAGTTGTAAAAATTATGCAGTTGTCAATTAGCTAATTTTCCACGCATATATTTTCAGGAAAAATAATTTTAATTTGCATTTTGTTTTGTAGTTAATATTTATACCTGCCAAGCAGCTCTCAAAGTCCATCAAATCCCTTGTGGGGTCTTCCTCCTGAACTTTTTATTACATAAAAAATGACACTATTAGGAATGGAATGGGGGTCTACTTCCTTCAATCTTTTTTTTTTCCCCCGAGGCAGGATTTCTCTGTGTAGCTTGGTTGTCTGGAACTCACTCTGTAGACCAGGCTGGCCTTGAACTCAGAGATCCACCTGCCTCTGCTGAGTACTGGGATTACAGGCATGTGCCACCACTGTTCAGCTTCCTGCAATCATGCTTAAGAATATCCACCTGCCAAGTACACTTGAATGCATTGGCACAGGAGACCACTTCCTAAATATAACCCCAGTAGCACAGACACTGTGAGAAACAATTAATAAATGGGATCTCTTGAAATTGAAAAGCTTCTGTAAAGCAAAGGACATGGTCAACAAGACAGAACGACAGCCTATAGAATGGGAAAAGATCTTCACCTGCTATAGAGATGAATAATTTGCAATAAATTGGCGTGCCAACGTAGGTAACTACATCCACATAAAAACCTGAAAAAGCTTAAAAATTAATTCTAGACACAAAAGATAAGAGTTAAGCATGGTTTGCTAGAGGCATTTTCTTGGAAGGGCTCTGTTTGCTAGAAGCAAGCAGAGGCATGGCTCCTTTAAGAGAGATTTTCCTGATTCAGCCATAGCAGGAAAAAAGCTGTGGCCGTTTTAAAATGCTGGCTTTCTTGGTCTGCCAGTGCGACTTCTGGCTCTTGCAGGAGACAGAGCATTTGGATGGGTTTGTGAGCAAACTGATGAAGCTTGCTTAATGGCTACATGGACTGGCTATGTGCCTGAAATTGGGGTGGCTCAGAGGCACAAGTGGCTCTGCCATGCTGGACTGTGCAAGCAGTACCATATATATCATAGTAATAGCACAGCTTAAGTTTTAGACTGTGCGGAGCAAGAAGACAGTACCATATTTGACCTAGTAATGTTGCAGCTTAGATTCTTAAGTGCTTAGCATTTTAAGAAGCACTTCTGGTCAGAAAATAATTACAGATATGCAACAAAGACAAATCCAGATGAAAAAGACCTATAAATGCGTCACAGTGTTGGATAAATGCACGTAGGCTTGGAAGAGAAAAGAAAAAGAATATTGATAGTCATAAACATTTTTTTAAAACATTTTAAAATGCTTTTTTAAAAAGCATTTAAAAGTCAATGCTTTTAAAAAAAAGGTGTAAAGTCTTTAAAGAGACAGACTACAGATAGTCATAGATTAAAAGGAGTAAAGAAAAATAAGCCACGTAAAGATGGTAAATACACAGAGAGTCTGGGTTATGTATATTATTGTGTTATCTTTGAATTATTTGACTGTGAAGCAGCTAAGTACAGAGAGACATTTCATTGTATGGGCTGCTAAGCTAAACCCGCATGTATATTATAAAGGTATCTTTACTACAGAATTTGTGTCTAAGGATATATTGCTTTGGAAAAGAGGTTTTTCTTTTGTTTCCATAGAAATGAGAACCTGTGGATTGCTTCTAGACCAATATAGTACAATGGACTAAAACCCCCTGAAAGGTCACTGTGAACACCCCAAAAATACCCAAAAAGAAAACACTTTGCCCAATAGACAGCAGGGAGAAGTTTGAACAAAACTATGCCCATATTCCCAAATATTGTTTATAAATGTTCTTTTACATTTAAAGGGGGATATGATATAGATATGAATAATTTGCATTGGTAAAGATCTTGGCTTATTGATACAAATTTAAGGTCAATCTTATTATATGTATATTTCTGCTCTTGATTAAGGTGTTGTGATTGTGTAGTTCATCTAAAAATGTAATGTATCATTAAGAAATATAGGGTAATAGATAATCATCTATAACAGTAAAGCTTGTAGTCATGTTAGATTTTCTAGATATATAGAGATATATTTCAGTTAGATAGGTACTCTTCTAATCTTTTAGAGACCTTCAGAATATGGCATTTAAAATATTTTAAAAACTTAAGACTTTTCATGACAACGAGACACATCTGCTCCTGGCAGGACCAATCTACTTCAAGAGGATGATGGTCATTGAAGAGACTCCTTATGAAGATGGTTAGCCATTTGGGCAAGAAACTGCTCTTGCCTAGCCTGCTTCACTGGACATGCAGGACCCACAGAGAAATGACTGCTGAACTTGCCTAAAGGTGAGACAATCCTTCGGGATTCCTGCTTCATGAAAGAGTCTGATAGACATTCTGCAGGATACAGAAAAATGTGATGGACAAACTGCCAGTATAGGTGGAACTGTTTTTGAAATTTCCTGCGTCGTGGAAAAGTCTTCTGGCCTGAAGGCTGAAGATGGATGCCCTAATGCTACAAAAAACTTTGGGTAACTGTCCAGGCAGCAAGATGTCTCTGTCATTTCTAGAGTTTTGGAAGTTGCTTATAATGCACTTCCTGTTTATTTAGGTAATATTATGTCCTTCTGGAGTCTTTGAGGGAGTCGAAGAATTGATAGTTATAGTTTTCCTTAGTTATGATAAAAGATAAATAGAAATATTGTAACTGTAATTCTTGCTTGATACCTGTTTTGTTATATATAATTTTACTATGTTAAAGCCTTCCTTTTTGTTTAAACAGAAAAGGGGAAATGGTGTGGGAGGTCCTTCTGTATATGTGTTGCTTGTATTGGTTAATGAATAAAGAAACTGCTTTGGCCTGATAGGGCAGAACTTAGGTAGGCAGGGAAAACTGGACTTCATGCTGGGAGGAAGAAGGCAGAGTCAGGGGGACACCATGGATCCACCACCAGAGATAGATGTGCTGGAACTTTGCTGGTAGGTCACAATCTAGTGGTGATACAAAGATTAATGGATATGGGTTAAATTAAGATGTAAGAGTTAGCCAATAAGAAGCTACAGCTAATGGGCCAAGCAGTGATTTCATTAATACAGTTTCTGTGTGATTATTTCGGTTCTGGGTGGCTGAGACGAACAACTGACCTCCTCCTACAAATTGAATACTACACAGCAGAAAAAAATAATCACATCTTGAAATCTGCAGGCAAATAGATGGAGCTAGATAATATCATATTGAGTGAGGTAACCCAGACCCTGAAAGACAAATATCATATCTACTAAGTCATAAGTGGTTTTTAGACATAAAGCAAAGAAAACCAGCCTACAAATCACAATCCCAGAGAACCTAGACAACAATGAGAGGACTCTGAGAGACATACATGGATCTAATCTACATGGGAAGTAGAAAAAGACAAGAGTAAATTGGGAGCATGGGGACCTTGGGAGAGGGTTGAAGGGGAGCGTAGAAGCAGGGAGGGGAACAGAGAAAAATGTAGAGCTTAATAAAAATCAATTAAAAATATATAAAACCCTGGAAAAAACGAATATCCACCTGCCTGACACTTGGGATACAGGTTGGGGTAATGCACTTGCCTATTACATGCAAGGGACTCAGGTTAAATTCTTAGTATGGTAGAAGAAAAAATGAGGGGAAACAGATGAGATAAAGAAAAGTTATCTCCTTCACAAAACACTAAATAAAATTATTCAAGTGTTTTTGAGTTCTCAATCTGTCTATCCCTCACCAAAAATACAAAGTCTACAGTTTGTGGTCTGCTCTCTTAGCCACTTAATAGCTAAAGACTGAAGGCAGTTTATTCTTTGAAGCATTTTATGTTTCCTTTCCAAGTCATTTTAAAATTTAATTCAATTATTTTATTTGAGGAAACAACCAAGGTTACATATACGCTAAGTAGATCCTGACCCACTTTGGTATAGCCCCAGATCATCTTTCTAAGATTCTTGTGGAAATTTTAATTTTTATCCCATAAGAAATTTTCTAGTATATGTCATTAAGTAAGTGTGACCTTCATTTGTAATCCAAATCCAGTGAGGCCAGGATATGACCTAAAGAATGTTATTCCTACAAGGGCCAAGTACTGACCCTTTTCTATTCTCTGATAGACACAATAATTCAGATATTCTTCATTATTGATCTTACTGGCAAATTTTCATAAACAAGGGAGTGATACTAGTCAATGCCTGAGTGGAAAGATTATAATTTTCTAAATCTGTGAAGTCCTAAAACAATATAAAATATATATAAGAAATTTGTTCACAGCATTAGAAATGTTATACCGTCTTATCTGGAATGTCTTTGTAAGTATGTAAATGTCACTTTATTTTTGTGTACTTACACTGTGTATGTGATACACAACAGGAAAGCATTTGTACAAAGACTGCTATGTTAAAACAGAGACAGGTGTCATCACTGACTAAAATCATTTAATATCTCATCTCAATTTTAAAAGAATCTATATTTTACACTTATTTTATGTCTGGGTTTGTATAGTGGTACATATGTTATACCACACTGTATAGGGAAGATCCAGAGGACAAACATGCAGGAATTGGCTCTCTCCTTCAACCACGTGGGTCATGGGATTTGCACTCAGGTATTCATGCTTGGTGGCAAGAGACTTTACTCACCCAGCCATCTCACTGGCTCTCACCTTAGATTGTTTGTTTTTTAACTGTAAAAATGAGAGTTTCACAGTACTGATTAAAACTTTTCTGGCTTTAATATTTTGTGGGTAAAAGGGAAACAAAGACAATAACTGTGCTGTGAGTTTACAAACATAAACAACATCCCAGATCATATACTACCTCATAAGTATCAGGTAAGAACATACCTGTTGGCTATATTTACATTTTTAAAAGTGTTTGGTTTCTCCAGCACATGGGTTGAATTGTTCCAAAGGACCTTCCCTGCTCTAGTACTGTGTGCTACATGTGTAAATGAAGGTAAATAGTATAGGTAGATTAGTGGGATTTTCATTTTAAAGGCAGAAATCTTACCTTTGATCCATGTTCTTTGGAAGCCTTGTGTTTCCTTAGTAGGAGGTGATCAAGAGACAATCTATGCTAATAATTAGTTCACTTGCTTGGTTTTTCCAAGTAAAAATTTCAACATTTTAAAATCAATGAATCATTTTCAAAACTCATTATTAATCACTGTGACCCTCTCCATTCCCATTAACCACTTCCATCTTAAGTTAACAAAGAGAGAAAGAACCATTTCCTTAATTTTCTTAGGTAAGGCAAAAATAATTAGCTTGTCCACACTTTATATTGTACTTTTCAGGGGAAAAAAAACCACAAAGCTTAGAATCCCAGTGCTGCTCCTGCTATATTTACAGAGGTTGCCCCAGTATTTTGCTATACTCAAAAGGTCATGAATCCAAATCACTCAGGAATATAACAGGTCATTTAAGGTACAACAACACTTACAACATATGTTCACTGTTAGTGCTAATAACCTTATGAGAGAAGCTTCCAGACACAGCATGAAATAAAAGACTGAGTGAGGTTCATTTAAAATAAGTTAAAGGTAGCAGAGCTCATACAAACACTAAAGAATTTATAAGTAGAAAGAGAAACCAAAATAAAGGGTACTGTCTTCCATGTATATGAGTAGTTTCTATGAAACACAGTAAATATGAACACATGACTTTGGCTTATTCCTTTGCACGAATGCCACTTTTTAATAGAAATTAGTCACTTAATGTACATAATGTAGTATCTGTTTTTCCAGGCTAGTAGTTTCGCAACAGTCTCATGGGAAATATTATTCTCCTCAAGATGTGTCTGGATGAGTGAACACTGGAGCATCAACTATATTTAACAGAAGGCATGAGGGTCAGAGTTAACCTGTAGCTAACAATGTGGAGAAAGAAGAAACACAGCCCCACAGGAGTATCAACATGCATTATTAAGTCAAGATTCAAGGTTAACCCACAGCACACAGATTTCTCGTAAGCTGAGTGTACACATGGAAAGGGGTGATTTTATCGAGACCCAAAGCTGTAGTAGTAAGGTTCATCAGGGCGAAATCCATATGCGGTGGCAGGACGTCCAAGAATTCCCACAGGTGGGCCAAAGCCATCCACTCCGAGGCTGAAAAGAGAAAGACAGGTGATAAGCTGTCCTGTTTTGAACCACATAGCCACAGTGCAGGTCATTGTCAGGACATTTGAATGTCACACTTCCAGAATTCCCCAGCAGTGACAGTGATTTTCAGAAATATTATTAATCTTTCTATTCTCATTAAAATATAAATACTAAAATATTTATCTCTGATGGTCTATATTCAGATACCAGAAACCTGTCAGGCAGGCCTATTCCAAATAAAGTGAAAGACTCAACAGTTTGAACTCACAAATTATCTATATATATGGCTCTTATGAAAGAATATGAAAAAATTCACATTCTGGCAGTGCTCAGCACTACTCTGCTGGGAAATGATAACAGTGGTAAAGGGTTTCCTGACTGTTACAAAGAATCTATCTGTCTTGTGGAGATGGAGACTAACCCCTGTGAATAGGATATGCAATCTGAGCATTAGCAGTGAGCTCCCAACACATCTAAGTCATTTGAGCCGGAAAGGACAAGAGTGAGAGAGAACTCAGCACAGCCTGCAAATCAGTTGGAGCTGACCTGTAAGCATGTAATGCTAAATTGTGTGTCTTCTTTTTAGTAAAAGCAAGGCTACTGTAAGCTCTGCTTTATTCTATGCAAACAGAAGCCAAGGATTTGTAAATATAGCCTGAAGCATAGATACAGTTTACTCTTAATTTATAATATTCTTTTGTTTCTGAATAAAAGAAAATCTGTTCTACAAAGCATTTTAGCAAAGAATTAGTCAGCACTGAAGAAAAGGACAAAATGCTAATTTGCAAGGCAAATATGGCAGCTTCAACATGCTCATGCATAGCTCATGCAGAAATGCTAGTGAGCTCAATTTAAAACGGAAGGAAATAATATATTTATAGTGTGGAGATGTAAGCTTTGAAAACAAAAGGCACATTTGACAAGATTATTTGAGATTCTACTAAGCAGAATAATTTTCACCAACAAATGTCAATTTGATTAAAGTATTCACATTTATATTAACTTCCTCTCACAAGAAGAATTACATTGAAACACACTAGTAAGTATTAAGATGCTAATCGCACACATGTTCAAGAGTTTGCTTATGAATCAGACCATATCTAAGAGTAAATGCTACAGTACAAGAAGCATAGGAGTTGCATATAAGACATGCACTTCAAGTGAATCTACCTCTTGGGGTAGGTTTTATACCTTTCAGCTTAAGATTTATATGGAGTGATCCTGGGAAATAAAACTTTATGAAAAATCTTAGATCTATAATTTACCAAAGCTAGTTGCAAATTTTAAGTCTGTATTTTATTTTGTTCCATGGAAGAGATAAAACTTTGAGGAGAAGGGAAAGTATTATTCTAGATATAGCTTCAGAGAGGGTGGAGGTTAAGAGTAATCAGAACATATTATATCCATGTATGAAACTGTCAAAGAATAAATTTAATTACTAAAAAAGATGTTTCAGGAATTAGTGGATTTAATAAAATTCTATTTATTCACAAGGTACACCTATTCACAGTTAGGGGAACAGTTTGGGGTAAGTTCTGGAAGGGACATAAACCATAAATACAAAGGGGAAGTGACGCAGCAAAACTTATGTCCTTCTGACTCAGGAAGACTTGACATGACATTAACAGTCCAGGGACACTTGTGTGCCCTTATCAGGAACCTAGCAACCCAAGGAAACTAAGCTTGGTGTGTGACATCTGCTCTCACTCTATGTGGCCACTGTGTTAGATAGTAGTTTGTAATGTGTGGCTATACATATGGGAATTTAATGGTGTCCTGCTTAGTGTGTCTCTGTATAGACCAATTCTTTCTGATGCCCTGAACCTATGGAAAACTTGTAAATCCCTCTATATTAGCATATGAAGCCCACTATGCTGCTTTTTCTTCACAAGACTATTTATTGATTCTTAACTTTTGTCTTTAGTGTTAAGATAACACATTTTAAACCATTGAATTACCCAACCTCAGTACATTTTCTTGATAATATATAATTTTAGTTCAAAAAAAGCCCTCTCTGATAAGATAACAAGGGATGGTAATGTGACTTTGTTGTACCTGGAGAAGAAAATGGAAACAAATCCTTGAAAGTGAAAAATATAATCCAACAATAGTATATTAAACACTTAGAATTTGTTTCTATAAATATACAGATTAATTTGACACAGAGAAAGCAAAAGCTTGAAGTCTGTCAATATCTACAGGACGTGAAACAAGTCCTCAAGCAGCATTCACTAAGATTTTAAACTTGCGATGGTTCAGAGGGAAAAAGGAATCTGAAAATGACAGGTGACCCTTTACATGCAGCACATTCCAAGGACACGGCAGCCAGCAGGAATCCCCAGCACACTCAGGTTTCTGTGCTGCAGCTGACATTCCTGGAGAAAGGGAAGACAGGCACCTACCTCAGGCTGTTTGGGAGGCTTAGTTAGTGCATATTTGTAAAGCACTTTGAGATCCTTGGATGAAAAGCGCTGCGTAAGTGAAAAGCATCATCATTATTTTACCATAATTACATCAGAGCAACACGTCCTTTTCTTCTTTTAAATTCCCAAGTCAGCAATACAAGTACAAGCATGTAATAAATTTATTAGTGGATGCTACTATGAAAAATACTTTGACCATTTTTTTCTTTCATAAGCTCATAGTATGTAGGATCTGAAAATCTTTTTTTGAAACAATCTTGTTTGCACTTCAGTTCACAACACTCTTGAAAGTGCTCATTCCGACCTTGTCTGAACTGGAAATGAGGTGCTTGCGACTCTGAGAAAGATATGTCAGGCTGCTAGAAAGTTCTTTATTACAGTCCTCTGAAACCCTATGCAAGTAGTCTTAGAATTACTCTCTGCATCCATAAGTGAAGTCTAATTCTTTATGTACTCTCTCACCACTGTTTATTCAATCATCAGGACACAATCTTCAATCTCTGCTGCTCATTTCTCTTCTGAAAAACTTTGATTTTCATGATTTACTTCTAAAAGAATATGAAGTTTGTATGGTATTTATGATGTGGTCTGAAATCACTACAGCAGTGGTGAGATACTATCTTAAATGTGCCCAATCTCATCTGAACCATGCATAGCGTACAGGGGGAACCCATCTCTGACTTTATTAATCTAACAAATTCCACTGACCTTAAGAAAAATGTTAAGGAGTTATTATGACAAAGTAGTCTAAGATGGAGTGTATAAGTGAATGTATACTTGTGCATATAGACAGAGACACACCGAGTTTTCACCTGCCACTAAATTGGATATCTTTTTTTATAGTCTGTGACTGCCTTTGGGTATTCTACACTTCATTACATAGAATATTTGGCATCAATATAATTATAAACAGGGACTTTTGGAATCACTCATTCTTTGTGATTTGCAGGTGACATTAAAGGCTGGAGTTAATCTGGGATTGTCAAGTAAAAGCAGTTGTCACTGGAGTAGATGTTTCCTGACACTATAGAACTGTATTACATCATCTCTTAACATTATAGATTATTTCATTTGTATTAATTTAGTATAATTTATGAAATTATCACTGAATTAAAAAATCAGCATTTTATACTCATAATTAAAAATAAATTGATCATCAGAAAAATTTTGGCTTAACTATGATCTGTCATAGGAGTTCCAAGTCTGGTAACTGATTCTTTGTGCATATATCTGCTCATTCAAACAGGACAATCACTTGTTGAATTCCTACCATGTGTTAAGCACAGTGTTTGGAGCTAGCATATAAGGGAAAAAGACACTGCTTAGAAGACAACAATTGCACATGGTCCTGGCTTGAAAGCTTCAGAGGCAGGGAACATAGGGCAAATATTTTGTAATGAATGGCATTGTACTGCTATAGTGCCTATATAGTAGGTGTGGTAGTTTGAGCTATGGCCACCATAAGCTCATAGGGAATGGCACTATTAGAAGGTGTGATCAGTTTTGAGAAGGTATGGCCTTGTTGGAGAAAGTGCATCACTGTGGGGGTGGGCTTTGAGGTCTCATACATGCTCAAGCCACTCCCAGTGTATCAGTTTATGTCCTGTTGCCTGCTAATCAAGATGCAGTACTCTCAGCTTCTTCTCCAGCACCATGCCTGCCTGCAAACTGTCATGTCCCACCACAATAATAATGGATTAAACCTCTGAAACTGTACGCCCAATTAAATGTTTTCCTTTATAAGAATTGCCATAGTCATAGAGTTGCTTCACACCAGTAGAAACCCTAACAAAGACAGAGTTAGTACCAGGAGTGGGATATTGCTGTTTAAGGCCTGACCATGCTTTTGTCTGAAGGAATATAGACCTTGGGACTGTGGATTAGAAAAGCAGTTGAACACTTTAAGTGCTGCTTAATGGGCCATCCTAGTAGGAGCATGGAAGATGGTGGCGCTGAGTGTGATCTGATGAACTATGGGGAGCTGGCTTAAGAGGTTTCAGAGGAGAAGAATTTTAGTATGTTGCCTAAAGATCATTCTTGTAATATTTTGGTGAAGAATGTGGCTGCCCTTTGCACATGTCTGAGGAGTCTGTCTGAGGCTACATGAACAGATTTGTATTAATTCTCTTGATAGAGGAAATCTCAAAACAGCCTAGTATAAACTCTGTCATGTGGTTATTAGTGGTGTTGTAATGTAAAAAAGCAGCATGGGAGAGAAAGACGCCATACAACAGAGCTCAGGTGGAGAGGTGTTTTGTTGTGGGAAAGTGAATGGGGGAAGGGGGATATCTATCAACAAAGGTTATACCTGGTCTTCCCAGGACTTGGTTATTATCTCAGATTTTCTGAGGACCCCCATAAGATCACCAGTGCCCACCAATCAGCAGTAAATAGTCTAGAAAACTACATCAAAATTCCTAAAATATTGTTTAAAAATGTTTGTTTTCATTTAAAGGGGGTTGATTATAAACTGTTATTGGTCAATCTTTTTCTAAAAGAAGAAAGGGGATATGATGCAGAAATGATGGGAGAAAAGGGTAGATTATTGAATCTACTTTTATTAAAAAAACTGTTAATCTCAAAATATTTTATGTTGGTATGGATTTTAGTTCATTTAGTTTATTGACATAAATTTAAGGTCATTTTTGTTATACTGTATGTATATTTCTACTCTTGTTTAAGGTATTATGCTTATGCAGCTCATTTAAAAATGTAACATACAATTAAAAATACAGATTAATAGTCATCTATAATAGTCAAACTTATAGCCATATTATTTGAAGATAGGTAATCTTCAAACACTTCAAGGACCTATAGAATATGACATTTAAAATGTTTTAAGAACTTAACTTTTCTCGATAGAGGCATATCTGTGCTTGGCAGCACCAATTTCTTCAAAGAAAATAATGGACATTGAAGAAACTCATTATGGTGTTTTCATTCAGTGTGGCAAGGCTAGCCATTTGGGCAAGAAACTGTTCTTGACTTACTGCTTGACAGTATGCTGTATAAACTGGACATGCAAGACCCACAGGGAAGTGACTGCTAAACTTTGCCAAAACAGGGAGGGATTGTCCTTCATGTTCCTGCTTCACAGAAGAAACTACCAGACATTTTGCAGGACATAGAGGAAAATGACTGACAAACCACCAATATAAGCAGGACAGTCCTTTAAGTTTCCTGCTTCACAAAATGTCTGCCAGATACTATGGATGCCCCAAGATTCCTCTGTAATCTTGGGTGACTGTCCAGGAAGCCAGATGTCGTTGTCATTTCTAGAGTTTTGGTAGTTGCTTGCAATGTACTTCCTGTTTACACAGGCAATAGTATATCCTTCTTGGGTTTTTGATGGAGATGAAGACTAGATAGTTCTAATTATAGTTTTCATTAGTTATGATAAAAGAGAAATTAGATATGAAACTTTAGATTCACAATGACAGGATAGATGATAAGGTATTCAATTTTGTCAAATGCAAATAGACTAGATATTATAACTGTAACTCTTATTTGATAACCCTTTTGTTATATGTAATTTTACTATGTTAAAAGTAAAACCTTCAATTTTGATTAGACAGAAAGGGGGTACACTATGGAATGGTCTTTCTGCATTCTGTGAATATGTGTTGCTCTCATTGGTTGATAAATAAAAAGCTCCTTTGGCCTATGGCAAGGCATCATAGAGCCAGGCAGGAAATCCAAGCAGAGATACAGGAAAAGAATGGAGTCTAGCGACACCAGTCAGCTGCCAAGGAAGCAAGACATGCAAAAAATGAGGTAACAAGTCACAAACCAAGTGGCAAAGCATAAATAAAAAATATGGGTTAATTTAAATGTAAGACTTGGCTAATAAGCTTGAGCCATCAGCCAAGCATTTATAAGCAATATTAAGCTTCTAAGTGGTTATTCAGAAACAGGCAAGCAGGAGAGAATCCTCTGATTACATTAAGTATTTAATATACCCTGAGTGCATGTGTATTGCATGGCACTGAACTGCTTTAACACCTGTACAGCAGGACACTAAGAAACACAATGTGAGCATATTAAAGACACAGTACAATTTCTACAGCAGAATCTCTGAGGTTAGATGGTTCTTACATCAGTTAAACTTGAAAGCATTTGCCATTATATTTCTGTCATTATATATTTTTGTTGTTGTTTCTTGTATAAGAATGTACGTACCATGGAGGGTTAAGATTCTAATATTCTTTGATGTATATGAAACACCTAGCATAGACTCTGACATGGAATGAACAAAGAGTATCAATCTATGAATGGAGGGGTCAGGACAGACAGGATCACAAAGGTTAAAAGAGAGATACAGAAGGCATAGACGTCTGAGCAAGACACAGCAGCATCTACAGAGTAGCAAGCAGTGTTCTGGTCAAATTCCTTTTTTTGGTTAATGCATTTTTTTAAAAAAAATTGATTTTATTGAGCTCTACATTTTTCTCTGCTCCCCTCCATGCCTGTCCCTTCTCCTTCTACCCTCTCCCAAGGTCCCCATGCTCCCAATTTACTCAGGAGGTCTTGTCTTTTTTCTACTTCCCATGTAGATTAGATCCATGTATGTCTCTCAGAGTCCTCTCATTGTTGTCTAGGTTCTCTGGGATTGTGATTTATAGGCTAGTTTTCTTTGCTTTATGTCTAAAAACCACTTATGAGTTAGTACATATGATGGTTGTCTTTCTGGGTCTGGGTTACCTCACTCAATATGATGTTTTCTAGATCCATCCATTTGCCTGCAAATTTCAAGATGTCGTTATTTTTTTCTGCTGTGTAGTATTCCATTGTGTAAATATACCACATTTTCCTCATCCATTCTTCAGTTGAGGGGCATTCAGGTTGTTTCCAGGTTCTGGCCATGACAAACAATGCTGCTATGAACATAGTTGAGCACATGTCCTTATGGTATGATTGAGTATCCTTGGGATATATACCCAAAAATTGTATTATTGGGTCTTGAGAAAGGTTGTTTCCTAATTTTCTGAGAAATCGCCACAGTGATATTCAAACAGGCTGTACCAGTTTGCACTTCCCCTAGCAATGCAGGAGTGTTCCCTTTACTCTACAACCTCTCCAGCATAAGTTGTCATCAGTGTTTTTGATCTTGGCCATTCTTACAGGTGTAAGATGGAATCTCAGAGTTGTTTTGATTTGCATTTCTCTGATGACTAAGGATGTTGAGCATTTCCTTAAGTGTCTTTCAGTTATTTTAGATTCCTCTATTGAGAGTACTCTGTTTAGGTCTGTACTCCATTTTTTAAAATTGGGTTATTTGTTCTTTTGATGACCAATTTCTTGAGTTCTTTGTATATTTTGGAGATCAGACCTCTGTCTGATGTGGGGTTGGCCAAGATCTTTTGCCATTTTGTCTTGTTGTCTGGTCAAATTCTTTAGTGTGTGATACAAGCAAGCAACAAGGCTGCAGGTGTGAAGTGTGAACAGGACTAGATGGTAAAACTCTTCATATGCTGTACTAAGAACTGCACAAATTTTGAGAACTGTCAACAGTTTTAAAGAATAATAGTCTAAATGTGTCTTTTAGAAAGTTATCTGTGGTAGGAAAGGGAGTTGGGGTAAATTTGAATACATGGAAAATATTCAGGAGGTAGTATAGTTGCCCAACTTAAAGAAATAAGAGCCTTAAGCCAGCAGCCTTGTAAACAATGGTGACAAAATTGTTACAATTCACAACAAATGTTAATGTTTGTCTGTGAGCATGTGAGAATGTGTGTGTGAGCATGTATGTGTATGTGAGCATGTGTGTGTGCGTGCGTGAGAGTGCACACCTGTCTGTAGAGGTCAGGGGACTACTCATGGGAATGTTCAGCTCTCTCCTACCTGTGCTGGAAGCTAAACTTAGGCTGTTAGGTTTGGAGGCAAATGCCTTTAGCCACAGAAGCATCTTGATGACCTATCTTTCCTCTTTTGAAAAAACTTTACTAGATTAGACCTGAGAGTCAAGGGGGAGAATTTAAAAACTGGCTAAAAATTTTATTGACTACAGATAATCAGAATGAAACCACCTTGCTCCATTAGTATAGGAAATGTTTCATGAAATAGCTAAAAGGCTACTGTAGTCCATGTGATGCAGTCAGACAGGTTGAGAAGCCACTTGTGTCATGGTTTTGAAATTACTGTTGCAGGAAGAGAAATGAGGGACAAGTAAATAACACCTAACAAGGTGTAGTCTTAGCAGGAACCTGGATGTAATTTACAGATTCGCCACTAGATGGCGAGCTTGTCTTACCACTGTACTTACTGACCCACTAGTTTTTAAAGCAAACCTTATGGGATTTAAACTGTATTTAACATTGATGGAGTGCAGTTCGTTTTGCTTCCTCACATGATTAATGTTTTCATCTTATAAGAGTGAAATAATGTAGTTCACAAAACCCAGAAAATGTAAAATCTGTAACTGTCTGGAGACAGTTAAAGAATAAAGAATGTCGATTGTCTGACCCTGACAATTTAACTTGCATATTAAAGTACTATTTTTACAGCATAGTTTGAAAAACGTCAGGAACATAGTGTTTTGTAAGCTTTCCTATAACACATATGCTTTAGATTTCTCTAAGGATTAGGTATTGGGTTTTGTTGTTGTTGTTTTGTTTTTCCAGTCAGGGTTTCTTTGTGTAGTCCTGGCTGTCCTGAACTCGCTCTGTAGACCAGGCTGGCCTTGAACTCACAGAGATCCACCTGATTCTGCCTCCCGAGTGCTGGGCTTAATAGTTATTGTTTTGAAATTGAATCATTGTATCATTCAGAAAATAAAATCGAAGAGCATAATTATGTCTTTTGATAAATCTGACATATGTATATATACACACATAAAGATTACCTGTAATTTTACATTTATTTTATGTGCTGTATATACATAATTACATTTTCTTTTATTACTAATAAAATAAAGCATTATAGATAATAGTTGTTTTTAAGGTGTGTTTCTGTGTGTGCCATGTGTACCTTAAAAGACCACAAGAGGGCGCTTCACTCCCTGGAGCTGGAGTTAAATGCATGGGTGCTGGGAACTGAACTCAGGTTGGAAGAGCAGAAAATGCTCTTAATTCACTTAACCAACTCTCTAGCCCCATAAGTAATAGTTTTTAATGAATGCAAACTAACTGTTTTTAAAATAAAGGTCAAATTACACGAGTATTAGGAAGCTGTATTTAAGTCATTTATTTGGGATTCTTTAAAATGTTTTGTTAATGACATCTGTCAGTTGTAAGGGGAAAACTCTGCAGGGGCAGATTCATTCAGATTAGTGACTATGTTGATACTCCAGACGAAAACTAATTTATGCCAATGATGGAAGCATGTGCAAAACTGTCTCTAATTTATTCCAATGGGTAATGAAATTCCATCTTGCCTCTAATCTCAATTAATACTTGTCTTAATACATATGTAAACTACTGTTTCCTTCTGCAATTTCTTGTTAAGATTCATAAACATGATGAAGAACACCTTAACTACAAAAAGTAACACCCCAATTCCTGGGAGTGCTGACAAGCACACTGCCCAGCATGGAAGGTGGTAATGAAGGAACACAGAGACTTGTCTTTTTATCATCAATTGAAGAGAATTAGATGTCTTTATTTCACTAGTCCAGAGTAATGGCTAGAACTTGTCTGGGTAAGAGCAGAGGACAGTAAATTATGAAGAAAATCACAAGCATTCCTGTGGATTTAAGTGCTTTCTTTCTCTTTCTTTCTCTCTCCTCTCTCCTCCCCCCCCCCGCTCGCTCTCTCTTTCTTTGTATCTACATAGGAGGAGGCCTTCCTTAATCTAGCTTGTCATCTTACTGGAAATTTTTTCTGTTCTTGTTTTATCTATTCTGCACATTCAAGGAAACATTTATAAATCTTGTGTTGCTGTGACTTAACACTGACTTTCTGAAGAGAACAATGGCTTGAAAGAAAGAATCACAGCTATTAAATGGCACTTTACTTTTCCTTATTTGTAGCGTAGGTGCCTAAGCCTGTAATGGTCTTAGGCCTTCTAGAGCAGTCTTTTAGTTAGGGCATACCATTTAGCTGTCTTTAACTACATATCTTCAATTAAGCATGAGATTTCTTGAAACTGGTAGGTTCTATAATGTCAAGCGATGCCTTGATTCCCAGCACTTACCAAGTGGCTTAAATAACCTCTGTGCCAATAATCTGAGTCATTAGCACCTCTTCTAAGTAAGTGTTTGTCTGTTACTGAGTCTACTTTTATATAATCTGTCATAATGCCTTTGTTCTTCTAAAGGTACAAAAGTTAATGTTATAGGTTTCAATAGAGACTAGCATCTCAGTAGCAATGTTTTCTCAGTGACAGATTAACTGTGCCGTCTGGTACTGAGTGGGTTAACTGTGAACACCACAGCTAATTACTATGTAATGCTAACCTTAGTTGCTGGCTCATTTTGAGACTCTTTAAAATATGAACTGTGTATTTTACCCCTATGCACTCTCTTAATGATTTGTTGTTTTAGACTGAAATCACTTCCAGCCATCAGTTATACCCTTGGTCTCTACATATGCACTTTTCCAAGCACAAATATTTCTTTTTCCTATTGGTCTGCCAGCCCTGTCAGAGCAAATTTCACTTTAAACTAAATGCCATGATACTTAAAACCTCTTGGATTACTTGGGCTGCTAGTGTGATCTATGACCTTCCAAGAATGACAGCTGAACTTTCCAATTTGCTTATACTGCTTGGGGAGCTAGAAAGCACATGCCAGAAAGGGGAATGTTTCTGATGTTGAACAGAGAGGAGAGTTCTTGTTGGAGGAGGGGGCAGAAGACTACTGAGGAGCTAAAAATACTAATAAGAAATGAAAAGCAAGCAAACATGCTGTAAAGTGGAATATCTCAAACATAATTCCAAAGTTAGCACCAGCACTACATGCTCTAGCTGGAGTTACTGTAATTTAAGCACCACATAGAATCCTGTTAGGCTGCACTACTGGAGTAAGTCCTAGAAATGGAAAAGCATCTAACACTATCCTGATCACTACCAAATAACCAGGCTATATCAATTTCCACTTTTCTTTATAAAACAGAAATTTGACATCTGAAAAAAATCATAGGCAATACAGTCATATAATATGCATGCTATCCCCACTGACATGCCACTTTCTCTTAAATGAGAAACTATTGCTAACTTTCTATGAAAACATATAAAAAATCCTTAAATAATATAGTTTGGGAAAAATTTCCAGTATAGTTCTGGAACTTTTCTCTTTATACATCATATAAAATACAGATGAAAATGTATCTTAAAAAACTCTAAAATGTCATAAAAATAAGGTGTTTAACATAAAGTTTCCAACTTATCTGAGACTATTCATCCATTTCTTTCCTTTATTTTGCTGAATAACAGACAAATCATGTCTTTTGATAGAAATCATTGCAGTTTTTAAATACAGAGTTTTTAGAAGATAAATTGAACTAAGTAATGGTTTTCCAAACTTAAGAGAAATCCGTTGATTACAAAACTATATAGCTAAACACATTAAAAGTCTAGTTATGTAAGTAGCTAAAAAAGAACATTTGAAAATTTGATAATAAATAATTTCTTAATTGTAAATATACAAAAGAGCACCTTTGCCTTACTAGGCTATTTTTAACGTTGAGGGCAGGAGGTGCTATTGCTACTCTGCAGCTGCTAATTCAGTCGTTTCCTCAGTAAGTACAGGTAGATGCAAGAAGATACATGCTTCAGAGCTGGCCTGTCAACCAGCTTCAAAGCAGCTCTGCATTTACTCTCTAGGCTTCCTTAGCCTGCAAGAATACACTCTGTTACATTAGTGGTCTGCCCAAAGAGCTCAATCCATTTTCTACTTAGGTTTCAGGTTAACTGCAGATTGTTTGGTTACAAGTCTTCTGATAATAAAATACGACGTTGCTATACTGTCTTCAGAGCAGAGCTATGGAAGCACTGTCCTTGTGTCAGGCAAATGTGGTGTAGATAGGAATGTGGGAGTACAGGATCCCAGTAACTGTTGTTCTGACTGACATCCTGGGACCACACCTTAAGTTGTTCTCAAAGGCATATGGAGACATTGCAAATCCTGTTCTCTTATCAGTGATGCACATGACATTTCTATTTTAGTTAAAAGATTGGTAATTGAATTTATTGAATTCAGCAAAATTAATGGACAGATGGACTTACTGACAATTCCTGAGCTTAATTAAGGCTAGTGAGGTACTACAGTGACTTCAAAACAAGGGTGCCTGGGTGAAAAGTCTCCCTTTACTGATAAAAGTTGTTTTAGTCTCTTTCTGTAACTTCATAATTCCTTTCTTTGAAGAATAATGACTATCACATTTTTATTCAGATCACTACATTTTCAGGTTTTTTTGAACTCTACTCCATCCTTAAGTATATATTTGGTACTGCTTATATTTTATTATAACTGCCATGTTATATGAAATTATTAAAGTGTGCCTAAAAATGCTTGGGAAATTCTGACTCCTACATACAATGTAGTAATGGTGAAGGGATACTCCACCACACATGGCACGCCTCCTGCACATGCTTTCTGTTTGCCTTTACAAGGCTTCTGCATAAGTCATGAAGATTTATGTCTATGCAGAGGCATGCTAATTATTGTTGCAGTAAAATAATGTCATGGCCAATCAGACTTTCCTTTTCCTGAAGCAAGAGTAGACTGCTTGTATAAACTGGGTAATTCAATCAAACACTCAGATTCTACATCATGATAAATGCAAATGTATAACACCTTTAGGAAAACTGGACAATATCTTACTCTACATCCCGCAGGCTCATGTTAAAGGAGTAAATCAAGGGGATTTTAAGCTATTTCGTGCAAATCACTTCCCACACTGCACCTATGCCCAGGCAACTGATAGTGGCAGTTTCTTTAGTCAGGAGCACAGGACATGAAAACAGTTGGGGTACAATATTTTATTCAGTGGTATCTTCTGTCTGAGGTTGTAGAAAAGCTTGACAATCTGGGACTCACATGTAACTTGGGCAAAGATGGGAAGTGTTCAGGGTGATGGGAATTTGCCTTCAGGTTGTAGTCAGCTGTCCCAACAGACATGTAGGTGCACCTACATTAGTTGTTCCAAGTCTACAGGGCCAGGAACAGCGATTCTGTTAAAGACAACTCTGGACCCTACTTGATGATGATAAACAGTATCTCTTTTTTGCTAGGTGTTGAAAGAAAACGGCAAAAAGGTGATAGTTTCTTTTTCTCCATGCAGAAAATAAGGTAAATGTACAATTAATTGTATACTATTTGTAAATTCTTGAAACCCAGACATACATACATACATACATAATACGTACATACATTTCTTTCCCGTTACTCTTGTACCTGGCACCATTTTTTAAAAATTAGCTTCTCAATCATCATCTGGAAAGAAAACACTCTGAGCAACATCATTAAAAGCAGCTCTGATAAAGCACAGTCACTACTATGTATCATAAAGCAGGGACAAGCTATTTCACATTCACAGAGGTATGATACAATGCTGTCCTACATCTACAATACTGGAGGATACAACCGAAAAGGCAGGATTTGAGACTTGATTCTACTTTACCAGCAGAGGATGGCAAGACACAGAGCCAGAAACCTTCCTTAAACTTTTTTTTTTTTTGACACAAGGTCTCAGTATGTAGCCCTGGCTGGCCTCAAATTCACAGAGATCTGCCTGCTTCTGCCTCTGCCTCCAGAGGTCTGGGATCATAGGTGTGCACCACCACACGAGGCTAACTTTTAAAAGCTGCTGTTTCCTTACCTAACAATATCTCACACCGTCTTCTGACCACCATTCTAACTTTACGAAACTTCTCACACTGATTTAACAGTGTCATTTCTTTGATGCTGAGGCTACCATCCAGGAGTTCATATATGTTACCACTGAGTTACACCCAGACCTTGAGAAGATACCTGCTTTAATTTACAACTGCAGTTTGAACTGTATTTGCCTATGCTCACAGAAGTCCCCTCTGTCCTTTCACAGCTGATGGCTCTAAATCAGCTACATGACTGGCTCCCTTAAGGAAGGTTTGCCTTATGTGTGGTGGTTCTTATTAAGGATTAAAACCAAACAAACCCTAAAATGGAGAGAACTCCTCAAAAGGTGGGATATACCAATTTTAGATACAATTTCTTCCAAAGCAAAACAAAGAAACCACAGGTTTGTTTATGATTATTTTTCATTATTTGAAACAGAACGTCTACTACACTCACAAAATTATTGATAGTTTAAGTATTGAAAACTTAGACTATTTAAGGTCTTTAACTCAAAGGGCAGAAGGAAGCACTAGTTATGTCTCTATAGTCTGAAATTATATATAAACTTTGAAAATCCAACATAGAAATAGTAAATATACATACACATATATGTACATATTCATAATCAGCTTTAACGGAAGCATAAAGTTTAGAAATTTACTATTTTAAAATTACTCTCCTCAAGCAAAAACACAATGCAGTATTTGAAATTACAGAGTGCTGACCTTGACCCTCTGAGCAGGGCCGAATTCTATTTTAATCATGGAGGCTCTGGGCAGCTGGGTGACAACAAATGCTTTGCCCTAACCTCTGGAAACACTGCAAGCTACCTAATGCGCTACCTGTAAACTGTACAGGAATACAGTCCTCATTTTACTCTTCTCACTGCAGACAGCTTCATTTTTGAATAACCATCATGGTAGTGCATTCTGCTTCTTTTTAAACCTGACACATTCTAACCATTCTTCCGTAATCTAAAATTCTTTAAACGAAAAGTTGCAAGAATATTCCAGTAACTAGGATGTCAACTAGGATGCTCAACTTTCTAACCAGGCATGATGACTCCTGCCTGAAGTCCCTGGAAGCAGAAGGAGGAAGTATAAGGATTGTGCACACGCGACATTAGCTGTCTGTTGAGTTCCTTCCCAGCCATCAGCACTATACAGTAAGACCTTGTCTCTAAAAACAAATTCTGTTTTTTGTTTTTATCATTTGTTCCCGAGAGCGTGTGTGTTTGTGTATCTACCTATGCAAAGTGAAAAGTAAATTTCCACTGAGTAGACCTTCCCCCACGAGATGGGAGGTATTAAAATCAGCTTCTATATTATGTCAATCTCATCTCCTTGACACTCTGATGCAAAAGCTACTCCAAAGCTCACACTTTTCCAAATTACATTGTATAAGACATTAATGTGTTCTTAAAGAGGCAGTGTCTCTATTACAAAACCACAAGCTGCGATAGGTCAACTCTTTTTTTGTTTGTTTGTTCTAAAAAAACCATTTAAAAACTCTAGCAAATTATTAAAATATATAAGCACAAGATTTTTTTTAAGCCTATACAATTTAGGAGGCTAGATTTGGTAAAGAATATGATTCTTGGTCAAATACCATACTTCTTATTCACCACATTGAGTAACCAATTATTTTTCCCATGAGAAAATACTAAAGATCTTTATTTCTTTAAATAGAAGTTAAAGAAAAGCAATAGCATGCTTTTCAGAAAAAAAGGGGAGGGGAAGGGCTTCATATTTTTTCAGATGACTTAGCCCTCCTTTCTAAAGATCACTAATTCTATTTCCTATGAAGATATGGTAAAGTTTAAAAAACATTCAAAGTGTTTATTCTACTGGATGTATGCACACATACAGACTTTACTCAGAGATGAGAGTAAGAGCAAGCAGGAGAAGGTAAAAGTTGATATCCAAATCCAGATCTTAATACTAATTCCTTTTCTAGGCCTGATAATACTACTGCCCTTTAAAAATGAAGACAATAAGAAAGTTAAAGTAAGGAATAATAAACAGGGTGTCTAAACACATTATAAATTATGTATTTTTCTTCCCTTTCTGAAGTTATATAAATTATGTATTATACTGGTATCTGTCATAGGTCCTATTCAAATGCTTATCAATTAAACAGACTGCAAATAAAAATTTAAATGATAAGACATTGGATGCATATCTTATATCTTCACCTTGATTATATATTTATGTTGTATTTTTTTTTTTAGATCTGAATAACACGTCAGAAACTACATTGAAAGCACTTAGAAATCACAGAAACAGCAACAACAGGACTCTGTAGGCAAATGTGAGCCTTCTAATGTACTAACCAACTACCGCTCCTTAACAGGAGAGAACGGGATGAAGGGGATTGGGTAGGATTTGTTGCTGTAGAATGTCTGCTATTTGACACTGAAAGTTAATATATGATTTCATAATAATATCCTTGATTATATCATCATTTCCTAGAAACACATCTTTAAAACGAATGCTGCAACTTCAGCATGGACTCATAACACCTTGATATTCAGGGCAAGTAACCCTAATATTTGACTACTTAGGAAATTATGTGATATCTAAACACATTGTATTTATCTTTCTGCATGAAAAATTGTCTTCCAAATAAATGTTAACTACAGAAAAAAATGTATATAGTTCAGACAGTGTCCATGTACCTTTAGCTGGCCTCCAATTCACAATGTAGTCCAGGATGGCCTTGAACTTCTGTCCTACTTCTATCTCCAAAGTGCTGGGAGTACTGGAGACGAAACCCAGAGCATCCTGCCAGCATGCTACCTACCGAGCCGCAACCCACCAATTCCTCTGCAAATCTAAAAATTGGTTATAATTAACTAGACTTTTAATGCTAATACTATTTTCTTTCACCATCATGGTGAAGCTATGTTTCTTTAAGGTGGATGAAATCAGATGGATTGATGATGTGATTTTATATACTCTAATTGTAATTTTGGAGCGTTCTGACTTTCTTTTGGAAACAAAATGTTACAGGCTATTATGTTTTACATTTAGCACAGATGAGTACTTCTTAGTATATTTAATTTGATATATAGAAGTATTATACAATTATACAAAGAATGTTAACTAGGTCTTAATCATGAAAGCAAATATCTAAAAGTTTAAACCTTATCTGGATTATTAAAATATTTGTTCATATAGCAAAGTCATATGCCAACAATGTATAAATAGAAGTGCATAATGCTATATGCAGGATATATAGGACAATATATCATGGTAATGTATATTTAATACATGTTTTGTATTATACACTTGAAAGGATGACATAGAACAGTAAAGGTTAAGTATAAAAGTAAGAAATTATGAAAAGTTAATTCACACTGAAAATAAAATACAGCGTGGGAAGTGAAATAAGTTCATCTGTGTTTAAAGACAGGCCCTGCCCTTTATAATTCATTAATTCATTCAGCAAATGTTTATGAGAATCTAGTGTGTGCCAGGTATTACAGACACAACTCTGAATCAGACTGTCAAAGTTCTTGTCCTTCTAGAGTCTATATTAGAGGAAGGAGGGATTATTATTTTAGTAATCCAGATAAGGTTTAAACAAGGAAATGACCAATTAGAGCAGATGGGGTGAAGGGGTTGCTTTTATGCAGGAATCACATTTCAGTTGAGACTCAAAAGACAAAAGCTAGTTAGTTAGAAAGTCTGATGACTACTCGAGCTAAACACAAAGGTGTCAAAAGCTAGTTAGTTAGAAAGTCTGATGACTCGAGCTAAACACAAAGGTGTCAAAATAGGAAGTACCTCTTCATGGAGGAAGGGACACAACTGGGACATAAGTAGACGAAGCTGAAGGAGCAAAAGTGTCAGATAATGTAGAAGTACCCAGAGCATGCTGAAGAATTTGCCTTCTCTTAACGGTGCATGGGAGCCAGGGTTTGACTTAGGAAGATGATGTGGGATTTCCCTCTGTACGCTGTGATTATCATTAATAAATAAAGGAACTGCTTTGGGCCTATAACAGAGCTATAGGGGAACAGAGCTAGGCGGGGAAACTAAACAGAATGCCAGGAGAAAGGAGGAGGGGTCAGAGAGAAGCCATTGGAGCTGCCGCCAGAGACAGACACTGGGAACTTTACCCAGTAAGCCACAGCCACGTGACGATACAAAGATTAATGGAGATGGGTTAAATTAATATGTAAGAGTTAGCCAATAAGAAGCTAGAGCTAATGGGCCAAGCAGTGATTTAATTATTACAGTTTCTGTGTGATTATTTTGGGGCTAAGCAGCCAGGAACAAACTAGTGGCCTCCTTACTACAGGAAGACCGCAATGACTACTGTGAAAAAAGAGTGACGTGAAATGAGAAGAACATGAGGTGAGGTGGCTGCAGAATCAAGGTAATTAATTAGGAGGCTACTGGGTAGCTTAGTGATGCTGGTAGTAGCATCATGAACTAGAGTGGGTAGCTTAGTAATGTTAGTGGTAGCATCATGGACTAGAGTGCTAGCTGTATGTAAACTGTAAGAAAAGTCCAAATATGAGACACTGCCCCAAGTGAAATACGACTGGCAGATGGACTGAACATTGGAGAGGGACTAGTGGGGAAGAGGAAAAACCAAGGAAGAGTCCACAATTCATGACTTGCCTACTTGTTGAATAGTTGTAACATCTATTAAGAAAGGATGGTGTTCATATAGATGCAACAGTTTGATAATCTTACAAGTATTTAATTGGCTATGTCAACTAGGAAGAGAGAAAAGAATGGTGTTCAAGTAAGTCTCTGATAAAAGAATAAGATGACAGATACTATTGAAAACCAATAGGATCTGCTTTATATTCTGTAAGCAGTGGGAATGAAAAGATACTCTCAGAATAGGGCCAGGCTGAAGAACCCAACATTTACAGGTGGGGAGGAGAAGCAGTTACAAGTCAAGCAACAGTGGAAAGGAGTGAAGAAGGGCTGATGAGAAAGACCAGAAAATGGTATGATTTGAATTGAAGTAAGGGATCTTTCAAGGAGCAGGATTTAGACAATGGTGTTAGCCACAGATAGATGAACTAAAAATGAGAAAGTCTACTACTTCAGTAATACAAAACCTACTCGCAATTTTGGTAAGAAAACTGGAGAAGCACAAAACAGAATTGAAAGAATTTTTTTATTTTTAAATCCCCCCCCCCGTGTATGTGTGCATGCATGTGTGTGTGTGCATGTTTGTGTTTGAATGCATGCATGTACCAAGTTCAGTCAGAAGAGGGCATCAAACCCCCTGTAACTGCAGTTAGTTACAGGTGGCTGTGACCCACCATGTGGATGTGGGGCAAAGCCCAAGTCATCTGCAAAAGCACCAGTGCTCTTAACTGCTGGTGTATCTCTCTTACCCAGAACTGAGTATTTTTGGAGAAGTTTTGAGTATGAGAAAGCAAGCAGTAGTTGGAATGTAATATGAGGTCAAGTGGAGCTTACATGGTGACAGGATGAGAGCCAGTAAAGGGGAAGGGTGTGACATAAAAGTTGTCTTCAGGAAGGGAGAGGATTGGGTCCAGAGGGTTAGGTGAAACATTTGGACAAAGGTCACTTCCATCATTCTAACAAGGTGGAAGACAGGAAGATGGATAAAAATATGAGTTTCTGGATTGTCCTGGGTAACCAGCTTTCTTCTGTATGCTTTACAAACAATGTCTGCTTTCAGTTGTGAACATTAAATTAATAAGGGCAGCAATCAATGGAAATTAGCATACTCCTTCCTGCACCTCTGCGGCATGTTAGTAAATGCTAACCATCACTATTAATGGCTACGAAAGATATCAGATTGGAAAGCATTGATGGACTAACCTTTCAAACACTCCAGTCTTAATAAAGATTACACTGGCGTGGCATCAACATCAGCATTGCTTCTGTTGTTCTGCAACATTATTTTATCATTTGAACCTGTTCTGGACTATTCCAGTCACACAGAAATGAGCTCCTGTGAGCAATTTCATTTGTCTAAGAGGCAGTTTTCCTTTTTAAAGGGCTATAAAATTGTGAAAAAATGTTTATCTTATGGAGAAATGTTCTGTAGACTTTCAAAATCGAATTCTGGGTGGACCTGAAGTTGCAAAAAGACAACACAATTCTCGAAGAGCTTAAGAAGACCAGAGCCCTGTTTGAAAGCAAGGCGAGAGTAGGAGCTGTAGCTTCCACTGCTACTCGGCACCAACATCTTCTGGAGAGCCAAGGACAGCACCTACTGCACTTCCTTAAAATCCCAGTCACTCCTCGTTCATAGTCTTCTTTCTTAAAAAAAAAAAGTGTTGGCTGGGTGGTGATGGTGCTCACCTTTAATCTCAGCACTCGGGAGGACAGTCAAGTTTACAGAGTGAGTTCCAGGACTAGCTCTATAGCTACTGGGAAAACCTGTCTCAAAAAACCAAAAAAAGAAAGAAATTGTGTTTCTGTGTGTATGTGTGTGTATGGTATGAATATGCCATGGCATGCTTTTGAAGGTCAGGTCAGAGGACATTTGGGTGAGTTAATTCTTTCCCTCCACCATACTGATTTCTGAGATCACTTAGGTTATCAGGCTTGGTGGCAACTGCCTTTACCTAGTGAGCCACTTTGCTGGCCAACTACCCTCTTTTTTAAATAGAGCAGCCAATTAGTATTTTCCAAAGGTAGATCCTCTACGTTCAAGAGACTTGATTTGATGGTTTCTAATTCAGAAATATTCTCCTCAATTCTCAATCTGCTTTTAAGCACTGCTTTATGATTAGCTGAATCAGTGAATGGGCATTATACACTACTGACTCATTCTCACGTTCTGATTTTTATGGAAAATTATTTATTCTATGGAATGATTATTATAACAGTAACTGCAAATTCAGTGATGAGAAATGAAAAACTGATTTAAATTTTACTTTTCTTAATAATATTCATATGTATGGTCCATATGAACATATAATAAAATATATTTATTTTGGTTATCATTCAAAATTGCCATAAGAGGGTAAATTTCATGATACAGATAAGTTGCTAAATACCAACTGCCAATCATAACAAGGCAATATAAAAGGTAAAAGACAAGTGAAAAATAAATTCAATATACAATTATATACAATAATTGAGTTTATCATATAAAGGGAAATGTTTGTACTTTACTACGAAGATGCACTTTCTTTTTTCTTTTGGTTTGTCAGACTAAAGGCATGCGCCACCACTGCCCTGTGGAGATGCACTTCTTAATCTAGGAAATTCAGTTACTTAAATATGATTTTGAAAGTCTACAGATTTACTGAATAATTATAATATTTATCCTATGTGTGTAGAGATAATTTTATCACCTGATAAAATGGTTGAGTGGGTTTAATAATGTTATTTTTGTTCCAAGAGCAGCTCTTATAATGTGGAAATGAAGATTTCTGAAAGTCTTGGAACTCCTTTGGTACAACGTGATCATTTTTGTACCTGAAGTAAAAAATAATGTTCTACTCATTAAACTAACTAGCTATAAGTTTATATTCACACTAAAGATACAATCTAACCAAAGGGGACAGAAAGGTTTTGGTTGTTTAAAAACCTTCTAGAGGACCAATTTTAACTTTCATGGCAGCATGTCAACCCACCTACTGTCCTACCCCAGACCGACTCTTAGGACTATTCACGTCCTAAAATTTTCTTTCAGTTTTGGTCTTGCAATCACGTGACTTGATAAAAAGTAGGTCACTTGAAAAGGAAGAAAGCCCAATAAAATGAATTACAAAGACACAAGATTAAAGTGATTGTACTGTTTTCATACACCCTCGCTGGAACCTGCAAATAGGCAGTTGGCTGTGGTTTGGCATCTAGCAGCATGTGACCAGTAAGGAGGAGGAAATTTTATTCTCATTAACTGTTGCAGATTTACTGCAGTGAAAAAGGGCTATGTAACCCGAGATGTGACAGTACAGAAAGATCAAAGCCTCGGACTGGAAACTAAATAAACCCTCTGGCTACTTCCTGCAAGGAAAATTCACTTTGGCAATGTAAAACAGAGCCCAGTTAAAAACTACTCTCAGCTTTATGAGCTGTCATAGCAGCTCAAGCGGTTTGGGCTGGCTGAGTTTAGAACATTATATTTCCTTGTTTTTGTCTTAGATACTTCTATAAGGAGGTTTATAGACTAACTCCCACCCCAACACAACAAGAAACTTCTTGTAGTCAAAACAGCACAACCACTAAGCATATTAAAGCAGGTCTTCATTTGTAAATACCTTTTCCATTCATTACGACTTAGTATTTTCCTTTTAGATTTAACTTGGGAATATGAGATTTACTTTGACATCTCACCTACAACCTGTACAATTCCTATTCAAACTGAATGCAAATCAGCTCCATAGCCCACATGGCTTTTATCTGATTAGTAAGCTCTTTGTACAGCACATCCAGAATGGCTATGGGCAACATGGAGAATAAGGCAATTAATATTGCACTAAAAGGCCTACAGCCCAGCATTGAGTGTCGGCTGTTCTCTTAACAATTTGAAGAAAAAAATGTCCTGTTTGATGTCTTTAATATATGAAGAACTTAAAAACTGTTCATAACAGGTCACATCAAAACTTACAGGGCTAGAATGAATAACTAATTATACCTTGAATTACACAATACTCTCCAGTTAAGGAGTAAGCTTAATACCACTGACTCCAGACTCAAAGCATAAATGACTGCTCCATTGCTCTCATTTTAAAGGGGGTGATATTGCTTATACATTTATTATTCAATTTAGAATATGAATAAAGAAGCATTTGAAGTGATAATTTGCACTGCAATAAATATATGTTTTTTTAATGCAAGCACTACCTAGGTCAAACATCTCCTATGAGCATTCATCTATGCTTAAGGACTTTAGACTGTTTCCATTTATATCTGCAATTATTTTATTTTGAAACAGGGTCTCACAATCACCCAAGCTGACCTGCCTTTAGATCCTCCTTCCTCAGCTTCCTGAATTCTGGGCTTAAAGATATAGACCAATATACCTGATTAAATTCATTCTTAATTGTTTTATCTGTAGACTCCACAAAAATGTAACTAATACACTTGAAAAAGATATGAACTTTAACACTAGATAATCACTCTTAAATGGTGCCTATGTGTTTAATTTCCCAGTCATGCCAGCATTAACACCTGTATCATGTCTTTGAATACAAGGCTATACACATTTGATGTGCTAACATTTTTACAGGATTTAGCCCTATTATTTTATGTCTAGATTAAATTATACCAATTTTTTTTTATCCTAAATGAAAGTCTTAATGAGAGAATAATGTGGTTTTTGTTGTTATTTTACGAGACAAGGTTTCACTGTGTTGTTAGAGCATTGTGTGTCCTGGAGCTCACTATGTAGACCACCAGGCTGGCCTCCAACTCACAGGGATCCGCCTGCCTCTGCCTCTCCAGTGCTGGGATTAAAGGTGTGCGCCACCACTGCCTGGCTTATAAATGTGGCTTATTTATATACAGCTAGTGTGCATGCCTCCAAGAACCTTGCTCTGGCCACCAGAGAGAAAATGTTCTACTGTCAAGTTCTCTTGCCTCTAAATTTGCAAAGGAAAGTAAATAACCGAAAATACCTTTCCAAGTAAGCATTATGACTTCTCTAGGATAAAACATCTTCCCAAGTTTCCAGTGATTTTTGGCTTGCACTCTATTTCTCAGTAAAGTTTATAGTTTGCTAATGCTTATGTGTGATAATCTAATAAAATCTAGCCTTAAAGGTTATAGGCCCAATTTACTAATAAAATCTAATTCAATTTTCCAGGGGAAATGCAAATAATTAGTATCCAAGCAGTAGAAGAGGCCTTTCTCTGCTAGAAAGAAGTGTCTCAGCACACAGCTTAAATGAATGACAAGTAAGGGTGAAGCACAGCAAATTCATAAGGACGTATTTACCATCATGTAGAAAACACTTCACACGGGTTAGTTAGCTGAATAAATTATTTGCACAAGGCATTTATCCTTCAACACTGAGATAATCTCTTTCATTTCACTCTCACTTTAATACAACTGGTTTTAATTTTTAGAGAGAATTTAAGGTAATGAACTAATTACTTAATGTGTTAATAAACTCAAAGCAGCTTGCCTCCAAGTAAATGTAAAATACCAATTTGCAAAAAACATGTCAAATGTATTAAGGCAAAATAGGTTTATGATTTGTCCTACTGTGAAATGAATGCCACATCTCCCTTTAAAAAGCGCTCTAAACTTCCCAAAACAGGTCACTGGTGATTAATGTATCTCCTTGTCATCTGGGTGCAGTAACTGTGCAAAACCAAGGCTGCTGCTTAAGGACTTCAGTGTTTATTACCACCCAGTCTGCTTCCCTAAAAATCTCTGAACCTTAATTTCCATTTCCACTCTTTGCCCTCTCTTCCTCACATACATGATTTTGATTGAATGTGATACGTGAAATTACACAGATTAAGGGAATTCAGGTTATTTGCTTTGGTGTACTTAGATTTAGATTTTTAAAAAGTCTTAAACATTTTATTCTTTGAGAAACTTAAAGGATCCTAGGAATATTTTATCTTGAAAAACGAAACTGGTGATATACAGAAAGAAAAATAAAATTTCTCCTAAGGATTTTCTTACATCACAAGTCTCCTAATGTAAAAATCCTCCTTTGCACTGGCTTTGTTTCATTCAACACCACTGTCATGTAGTTACTGCCACTCATGCTCAGCAGATTTATTTCCCACAGGTTTAAAAGTAGAATGATCACATCACTACTATCTTAGGCATAATATCCTCTATCATAAAGCTTATGAATGATTGTTAATTTCGAGAAATTTTGTGACATATTTCTACTCTCTTTTTAAAAATTTATTTATTTATTATGTATACAATGTTCTGTCTGCATGTATGCCTGCCCGCCAGAAGAGGGCACCAGATCTCACAGATGGTTGTGAGCCACCATGTGGTTGCTGGGAATTGAACTCAGGACCTCTGAAAGAGCAGCCAGTGCTCTTAACCTCTGAGCCATCTCTCCAGCCCCTTTCTACTCTCTTAATACAAAACTAGAAAGAGGTTAGAATTATTTCTCTGGGTTAGGCCTGGACAACATGTATTACAGGACTACTGATGAATTTTTACATATGTTAAAAATGTCCTTTGGATAAATGAATATCTATTTATAATTAATTTATAATGTATTATAGAAGTTTGCATAGATTTGGATATTTCAGGTAGAAACATGCATAATGTCTAAAATAGAGCAATTTTTAAAGTAAATGGGATAATACTCAACCTTGCTGTTAAAGTCTTGATATACATACACATGTATTTATAAAGAAGTTGCTTTTGAAAAAACTATTTTAAAATTTCTATGTATGAGTGTTTTACCTGAATCTGTGTGCCATTTGTGTGCCTTGTGCCATGGGACCAGAAAAGGGCATCAAATCTCTTGGAATTAGAGGTACAGATGGTTTTGAGACAACATGTGGGTCCTCTGAAAGATCAGCTGGTGCTATTAACTGCCAAGCCATCTCTCCAGTCCTTCTTCTATATTTCCTTTAATCAAGACTTAAAAACTCTATTTAAACTTAGAAGCGGTCCTTTTTAAACATCCCTGCCAACATCCAGAACTAAAAACGAGTCAGTAGGTACCTAAGGTACATTCATGTCAAGAACTCAGCATATGTAAGAAGTTTAACAGTGCATAGAATATAAAGGATATTGAATGGTTTTTGTTTACTTATTTTTTAAGATTGTATATTGCTTGATAATGGCCCTGTCTCAAACCTAGTAAACTAGGTTTGTGATGGAGGATGATAAAGGTTGCCTTATAGTAAAAGAAATTTATATATATAGAATCCTAGTCTTAGGAAAAGCAATACATGAAAAATTAAGGGGCTGGTAAGATGGCTCAGTGTAGTAAGAATGCTACCTGGCAAGACTGACAACCCGAGTCTAATACCTAGGATCCACGATGGAAGAGAGAACTGATGCCTGCGAGTTGTCCTCTGCCCTCCATATCCATGCCATGGCATGCACTTCTACTCAATAAATATGTAAGTGCAAATTATACTTAAAATTACTATAAAGTATTATATATTTTATTTAGAGAAATAATGTTACTTCTATTCATTATGATCTTGTAAACTAACATTTTTAGCTGTTATTTAACGGTTCACAAAATAAAGGGACTTCAGCAAAAGGCATGCATGTATAGTATACAAGCTTATGTACAAAACAAATAATAGTAAAATACTCCAAGGGAAAAAAAACCAAAAGGATACAACTAACATACATAGAAAAGGAAGACATAGGAGGCAGAGAAGAGGTCCTGTGCAAGTCCAGTCCACTTTGACCTCAGCAAGATAGTCAGCAACTGACATCTTTCTACCAACCACAAAGAATGCCAGGCTCTCTGAAAATTATTTTTCAAAGCCCCAAGGAAACTTAAGCAGACTCTTTAGTTTTTTTTCCAGTTTATGAAAATTGGATTCCTATAAAAGGAAAATGGACCATTTTTACTGCAACAAAACCTGATTTGTAAAAGCTGGAAGCAGTTTAAGAATACTCTTAACATGAGGTTCTTGTTAGTCTTGAAAAGTAAGAGTTATAATAAAAAAAAAAGCTCCAAAAATATGGCACAAATACATAGTACATAATAGGAAAAAAATCACCTCGTCTTGCTCCCATTATTTTTAATTAGCTTCAATACCAAATCCCACTTTACCCCCAACACCAGTTCAGACTTGGGAGATTTGCATTTGACACTGTGATTGGCAACCCCACAGCTAATGCCTGGAGCCCTAATGCATTTTGCATTAGCTCTCAATGTCGGGAAATCCTGGCGCCAAGAGGTTCAAACCAATAGTGACACATGTCTAAAGCCAAGGATTTGCTGTCCAACTGCCAGTATCTATTTTATCAAACTTCTGGTCTCTCTTGTAGACTGAGATAGATGAGTTTAACAGCTTTCACTGTTTCCAATTAAACTGCCTCACCATATTACAAAGATGCTGGCATTCGGACTATGAAGCACCTTTGACTTGGACTTTAGGAAAAACAACAATATAGATTAGGTTTTAACACGTCTTTCAATTTGACTTAAGTTTCTAAGATTTTAATATATATATTTACTTACTAAACATCATTTAAGGAAAAAAGAAAATCATTCTTTGAACAATTAAAAAATATATATGTCATATAAATTAGTAATTTATTCTTTACCAGAAGTCACTTGGGATCAACTACTTTACAGGAATCTACTCAAATTGAAATGTTCCGATAACAAAGCCTGAAAAGCCATGGGAGTTGATTGGCAGGGGCGCTTTCCACTGCTGTAATCTGTCTCATGCACTGTCCCACATATCACTGGCAATCATTAAAAACAATGTTGGTGATACATTTTTACCTTTATACATTAATCTTCTATTATTCTTCCCCTGGATAACTTTGCTAGGGTTATCTATGAAAACAGTAATGAAGAAGCAGGGGAGAATTTGCGAGTCCTCTGGGTATTTCCCTGACTTAGGGGGAGCAGCACAGAGACAACACTTGCCCCCTTTAAAGGTATTCAGAGAGTCAGGACTATCAGGGTTTAAATCCATACAGACAATATCTGTTCAAAGCCTAAGTTCTTCTTTTCAATTCCAGGAGAAGTAAGAATTCAACAATTTTTAGGTTGGTGAATGGGACATTTATTGAAATATTCTTATATTATTTGAAATCAGTTAATAACATGGAAATTTTTATAATCAGCATTTTGAATTGATGTTCTTTGATGAGTTTTAAAGTCCACCTACTAGATATTAGAAACCGAAAGCTAGCCAGTAGTATAATTTTCAGATCAGAAACAATACACACCAAAATCACCATAGCAAAATATGTGAATAATTACATAGCAATTCAATATGTCTAAATATTTCCAGAATTAAAATAAATACACCTAACTGAAGATCCATTATTTGCTATTATCAAAGGAGAACATAACTATATTCAAAAGTGAATCCTATTTTTGAGTTGTAGGAAGAAGAGGGTGAAGACAATCAAAACACAACTCATGTATCTATGAAATTCTCAAAGAATAGATAATTATGAAAAAAGAATCTTAAATAGGTGAAAAAGTAAATTATTCCAGAATAAAATGTATTATCTAAGAATTATTCCAGAATAACTCCAACAGAATGTGCAAAAGGTCCATGACAAGCTCGCAGACACTGTGTCTCCACCGAAACAATGAGCATCCCTTTCATTTGATTCACTAGCTACAAAAAAGTCAACAGTAAATTATTTCTTCTGTAAATAAAAATAAAAAGTGATATGCTTATTTAAAGGATTTAAAGCTTATAAAGTTATAAAAGATGATAACAGACAAATTTTCTTAGGGAAAGTTCTTTTTAAAGGATAAGCAATTCTCAAATCAAGATAGTTACAGTAAGTATATTACTTTTTGGATTATAAAGGAGTCTCTCCAGAGTCTTTTTCAAGGGTAAAAATATTTAAGTAGCTTCTTTACTTCATAAAAGAGTATATCGCAGTAATTTCCAATAAAGAAGTCCTACCTGGATATTCCCAGTCATTAAAATTTAAAAAAAAAATAAAAAATACTGAAATCTTTAAACATTAAACTTTGTCATTAAATATCTCTCAATAAAGCTATGTCCTTTTATGAAACTATCATTAAAAATGATAGTCATTGTTGAATTGGTCTCAAGATTTATTGACTTGTATATTCAATCTAATTTTCATATTGGTATTTTTTGAGACTGGGTCTCACCATATGACTCCAACTGGTCTAGAAACTTTTTGACTTATGTCCCCAAGGGCTGAGGTCATAGGTCTATACCATAGTCCTGACTATTTATTCAATATTAATCAAAATGTTTAATTTCTTTAAAGGCATATAATTACATAAAAATGAAAATAAGTCTTATTTAAGGAAGGCAAAATTAGTAGCAGTTTGCTTTATTTAGATTGGGAGTATCTATAGGATGATATGAAACATTCAGGGAAGAATAATTATAATGGTAGAACAATTAGGTTTATAAATGATATAGGCAATTTTTTGCTATAAATATTAAGACCATATGCCCAAATTATCTCTCATTTTTAATTTTATGGAAAACATTGATACTGTGAATTGTTATATGATAGAATTATAATTAAACAGAGACTGTATTTAAATATTTATAACTGGAGTGTCAGACACCTCAGAAATAATCAAAAGTCAAACGTCTTTTGTATTTAGCCGTGGTTAGCTTTTGTCTTGAGGCAAGGGATTTCCTATTATGTCAATCTAGCACCAGGACAGAATTATTTCCTGGGCTATTTGTCACTGAGAAGCCACTACAGAACACCAAACCACATTTCATGGATATATCACTTAAATAAGAGGCAGTAAGTGTTAATATAATTTAAAGAAAAAATTTTGCATTTATGTATAAATGCAGTATTTTCATGCAGTGTACCCATGTGCATTAGGTCACCTCATTGGTTACTTCAATTAGCTGTAATTTCTTTATCTATAATATGGATATAATTGCTGCTTTAAATTTCAGAGTATAACTTAAAAATCAAAAGATAGCTATTTGAAAACTAGATTGTATACAATAGATGATCAATAATATTTATATCAACTATTATAATTATAGCTGTATTAAAAAGTTTATTTCAACTGATCATTGAGAGTTATACTGGTCAGGAGAAGAGAGATGAATGCATCACTTAAATAGATTTAGCCTCTGCTATTGATTACCCTCCACAACCTCAAAGTAAGATGGTATTGCTGAAATACCACTCACTTATGCCACGGAACATGGAGAAACTGAGCCATTGCCCAACTAGACACTTCACTCCTATAGCACTCATGGTGCTGGAAGGTACTTTGCAGGCTACTTGGGAGGGAGAAATCTTCAGTATTACCTAGCTACTGCAACCTACAATAGCAACCTTTCTGCAAATCATACTGGTATAATAGAGGCACAAGTGTTATAGGAATAACCGCCACTTTGTGATTAGATTCAAAGACCGTCTATGAGATGGAACCCATACCTGACACTGACAAAGAAGCCAAGAACCTGAGAACAGGTAATTCACAGACCCTAGGAGAAAACCTGCTATTATTATGCTAAAGAAATTCAGCAATAAAGTGACTCCTAATAGGATATCACTCAACCCTTTTCAGAGAAACTCCTTGCAATCGATGATAATTAACACAAAAACTCACAACTGGGCAATGTACAGAGCCCTTCACTCTACACGGAAAGTAATTATCAAACCCCTACTCTTAGGGCTCGGGGTTCTTCTTGGAGGAAGAGGCATAGGTGGTGGATGACTCCCAGGAAACAAGCATCTTACAGAGACTATAGGGCTGACGCACATGTGAATGCACAGAGACTGACAGACAGCATGCACAAGACTTGCACAGGACCAAATCCCAGCATGGGGAAGGGGACAGGGACACACAGTCCCACCCTTAATCAAGAAGTCACTTTCAATTAACACCTGCTGGGGAAGGGGAGATTTCAGTTGAAAGTCAACAGTCAGACTGAAGGAAAGCGTTACACCTTAGTGATGGCATAAGGAAGAAAATGTTCACACATTTTAGCCATAGTTTAAAAATCTGCAACAACATGATTGATGAAGCTGGACGGCTGCTGTGGTGAACTATTACTACTGTAAAGCAATGCTGTCTTATGAGATATTGTTTTCCTTATGTATTTTACTTACTGCTAATCCTACAGTTATAAGTCTTCTACTGCTGTGCAGTGTTGTTGTATACCTTTAATCCCAGCACTCAGGAGGCAGAGACAGGTGGATCTCCGTGAGTTCAAGGCCAGCCTGGTCTATAAGGTCCAGGATGGACAGGGTACATAGAGAAACCATGTCTTGATACCTCCCAATAAACAAGCAAACAAACAAAGTCTTCTACTAATCGAGACAGAGCTTTTTAGCAGACTGCTCTATGAAGGTTAAACTATATGCTGTATGTTTTCATATTTTGTTTTGGACACACCAGGAAATACACCTAGAAACAACCGAGTTTGTTAGTTTGCAAACTACTGTCATTTAAAAGGTCAGTGAATATTTTTCAAAGTAATAAAACATTATTTTTTTAATAAACTAACTGAAAAATAATCACTCTTCTAGAGAAATAGAAGGTTTTTATCCTCCTTGTAATAACAAAGGCAGAGAAATTGAGGACTGAAGAAAACCCTAGGTTTTCAAAACAAAGGAGCTGTGGCGCCTGAGCTCTCTTGGAACACGGCTCACCTGCCGGGAAATGAGCGCTGCCCGACCGCGTCTCCATTCTGCAGGTGGAAATCACTGAAGAAATCTGGGCTTATGGCTCCTTCGGCAGCAATCAGTCCATCTAGAAAAAGTCAAAGCAGTAACTAGTGAAACATACTTATAGGGAAGAAAATAGAAATTACCTTATTGAGCAACACATTAGAAACCTATTTATTTAGTCTGGAAAGAAAGATGTCAGAATGGCATGCTGTTGTCCTGTTATGGCGTATGCACAGAAGGCATCAACGTAAGTGGTCACCACATTTTATCATCGTAATAGAGCTGTCACCTAGTCCCTACTGTGTGCTAGGTAATACCAGTGCAGCAGACTTTCCCCAGGGGACTTACAGAAAGACAGAAAAAGATAAAGGCATTCCTTGTGATAGTCAGGGACAGGCTAACAAAAGCTCATGGATAGAGGTAAAGGAGGCATGGGACAGCACAATGCTGGTACACAGTAATACTTCAGCATGCTTCTCATCTTACAACCAGACAGCTTTAATTACATAGCATGCTTGGAGAATATATCAAAAATATTTTGCTGATATGGCAAACATTACAAACATGTATTTAATTTTTAAATAAACATGATTTACACATTCTGTGTTAAATGGGTAAGCTGTATAAAATGTAAATACTTCTTGATGACTTGGTCTTTATTAAGTATTAATTATTATACAGCTATACCATCAGGTTATCAGATATATTTGATTTCCTGAAGAGCTCTACACTGCTATGTTTTTGCTTATAAACATTTATTCTTCTAAAAGAATAATAAATTCTCACCCTGTTAGTATTTTTTTAAAAATGATTTAAGAGTTGTATCACTTTCTCAGTTGCCCCAAGACTTTAAATAATCTGCTACTTGTAGGATTATGCAGAGGAATAACAGTTATTTGGGAATAAGAGATGTGTGTTATGGCTTCAGGTTGTCCTGAGCCTAGAACAAACCCTCAGTATAAGCCTTAGGATAAGCTGTTTGCAAGACTCAGAGTCGCCTGTGCTGTATCACTGAGTGTGGAAACACTGGCCCGGTCATACTGATCAGGCTCATGAAAAATATGGTAAGTAACTGGCATATTATTTAGTTACCAAATGATTATTTTCTATATAATACTTTCATGATAATAGTATGATAAATTTTGTGAAAAATATACACAATTATAACATACAATTTCCTTACAAAAAATTTCTCTTTGGATACAACAAAATAATTTATTTATAAATTATAGACAACAGTAGATATATGTATCATGTTGAGTATTAGCACAATAAAATACAGAGGAATTACTGTTTATAGGGGTTAGAATATCTAACTTGGGGAGAGGAAGAATCAAAGGTCTTCAAATATCAGTAGGACTTAAATGACATCTGTTTGCAGGGCAGTGAGATGGCTCAGTGGGTAAAGGCAACTGCGGACAAGCCTGATGGCCTGTTTGACCTGAGTGATGTACTTGGTGAAAAAGAACCAGCTCAGGCAAGTTGTTCTTCGGCTTCTACACACATGCCACAACATATAAATAAATAAATAAATATACAAAAGCTATTTGAGATAAAGGTGTATTCAAGGGAGATCCAACATACCACTGTGCAATTGTTTTACTCATTTGCATATTGTTTGCCTCCCAACTTTTCCTAGAATGATAGCTCTCGAAGGACAAAGACTAGTGCGGGAGAATTGTCTGTATTCTGTCAATCATGATTTAAATAAACGCCGATTGGCCATTAGCCAGGATGTATAGGTGGGACAACCAAACAAAAAGTAGAGACGAAACAAGAAAAATAAAATTCTGGAAAGCAGAAAACTCTCTCGGCACTCCTGCCTGAATCACCAAAGAAGCAGGATGTGACCTGCCCCACTGAAAAAGGTACTGAACCATGTGGCTAACATATAGGGATAATGGGTTAATATAAACTACAAGAGCTAATGAAAGGCCTGAGCTAATGGGACAATCAGTTTATTACCTAATGTAGACTCTCTGTGTGATTTTCTTTGGGACCTAATGACTGTGGGACCTGGTGGGAGGACAAAAACCAACCAGGCCTTCATGATACAAAAGACCTTGCCTTATTGACTGACACATCATTGGTTCCAAGTAACTCCATTGTTATCCCCTCAAAATACTTGATTGAGAACAACGTCTCACTTCTGCTTTGTGCTGCAAGATGTGAACAGCTAACAGCTCTCCTACACCATGCCTTCCTCACCATGAAAGCCCTGAAAGCATGAGCCAAAATAAACATTTTCCTTCACTGAAAACAAAACAAAACAAAAGTGTATTCAAAATTGCTCAAATTCTAAATTTAACTAATATAGTTAGCAAAAGAGCAAGCATAGTGCTTTGTACTTTAATTAAACTTCCACACTAGTAACTTGGTACAAATCATGTATTAATGGCTTTGGTGGTTATTTAATTGTTGAGTAGTTAGTGTATAAATGCAGTATAGTCCACTATACTGTGTGATATACATTACTGTGATTGGCTTAATATAGAAGCTGACTGACCAATAGTTGGACAGGTAGAGATTAGACAGGACTTGAAGATAAAAAGAGTGCAAAGAAGAAGAGGAGGAGTCACAGGGTTGAGCCAGATGCATAAGGAGCGACATGGGAAGTTCATAGATGAGGTAAACGCACCTCACGGCAGCACATAGATGAATATATATAGGTTTATTTAAGTTGTAAGAGTTGGTTGGAGACAAGCCTAAGTTATCGGCTGAGCATTTGTAATTAATAATAAGTCTTTGTGTGGTTATTTGGAGAGTGGCTGGCAGCACAGAGTTGATCAGTGGTCTAGATGGAAAACTCTACCTGCATACATAATGGGTATTAATCTTATTATTTTACTAAATTTAAAGTACTTGAACTTCAACTAAAAACTAGAAAGTAAAAGCAACATTTGGTTCTGATTTTACATCTGCTAGAAGTTAAAGAGTCTATGAATCAAATACCGGGTAAACATTGAGAAGATACAAAAAACAAACTCATGGGGAAATCTAACACAACAGAATGAGAGGAAAGAAGCTAAAAAGATAAAAACTCAATTTTGTAATTAGTATTTTGTGGCAATCTGGTTAATGTTAACAAGGTTAAGATTAAAAAACTCAAGTTACTTTGCAAAATGAAAACCAAAATAACTCAGGATGAGAATTTGAGAAACCTGTCAATTGTAGAATAAGTAAAATACCAAATGATGTTAATGCTACACTTAAGACCAACACAAAGAAATTACCTGATGTTTCTGAAACATAACTGTACAATAAAAGGGGCAGACATTGTCTAGATCTCTATGCAATACACCAAGAAATGACACAGAGGTTCATCTAATCCCTGATGGACTTCATGGAAATAAATGGCAAAAATTCATAAAATGAAAAGTATTGAGAACTTGTCTGTAGGAATACAAATCTCCAAACTCACAACATAAAGCCTGCACTGCTAAGAGCTCAGCATCTTCTGTCAGATGAGGAATGGAAAAGACAAAAGACAAAGGGTGTCTAGGGTCAAATAGTCACAACTTATTTTGCCAGCAATAGTCACTGTTTCCAAATTTCAGTATACAAGATACATACATGTGTCTGTGTCTATGGATCGATACATAAAACATATATCTATACACACACACGTGTGTGTGTAACTTCAAAGATACTACGATTAAATTCTAAAGAGTCTCACAGAAAATATCAACTTACATTCTAAGACACTGATTTAAATGAATTAATTTTAGAATTGTGGTGAAACTTAATGATGTGTTCTGACATTTTAATTGTATTAAAAACCAAAGTTGAAGATACTATGAATAATGATTATCTGATGTGGGAGGTCCTTCTGTTTATGTGTTGCTTCTATTGGTTAATGAATAAAGAACTGGCTTGACCCAGCATGGGAGGAGGGAGGCAGGGTCAGGGAGAAGCCGTGAATCTGCCACCTGAGACAGATGCTGGGAACTTTATCTGGTAAGCCACAGCCACATGGTGATATATAGATTAATTGAAATAGGTTAAATTAAGCTAGAACTAATGGGCAAAGTAGTGTTTTAATTAATATATAGTGGTTATTTTAGTTCTAGGCAGCTGGGACGAACAAGCGGCCCCTCCTCCAATAATTATCTTTCAATATTGAGAACTGATTGATGTTGACATGTAGCTATCAATCTTCAAAGCAAGAAACTTGATTCTATGAATGATTCATATGAATCATATACTTCGCATTATTTTCCTTCATGAATTCTGAACATGGAAGGGAAAGTTACATGCTATTACTCAGAAACTCAGGTTGGCTGGAGCAAATGACCTACAGGTTGGAAAGGAGCAGCCCTTCCTAACTGCTGTAGAGTTTGGTTAGGAGGAAAGCTATTCCATTTGCAAACTAGAGCAAAAGAGTTTTGGAATTCAGGTGCCTTTATTAAATATAAAATGGTATGTAATAGTGAAAAATTTCAATATGTATTTATGAAAAACATAAGTGAATATGTGAACAGTATACAGATTAATATGATATCAATTATTAGTGATTAGATATAATGGCAAGTTATATTAGCATTCCATCACTGATTGTACACAAATTGCCATTAATTTGGTTAGGATTACTTGAATTCTTTCTTTCTTCTTTTGGTAACAGACAAGAGCCCATGGTCTTGTGCATGTTAGGAAAGCTTTCTACGACCCAGTGCCCTCCAGTCCACCTAACACTTTCATTTTTTAAGTCTTTCACAAGTCTTTACCGGAAATCTTCTCTTGTCTCCTCAAGCATAAATGATTTCAACACAGTATTTTTAATATTGATGATAATGTAAAACATTTAAAGCAAAATATAGAAAAGTTTACTGTCTCTGTGCGAAACTCATTACCCCTTGGAAACAGCCATGCTCAACAGTGTTATAATAGATACAACATTTGTGTAATTTTGACTAGTATCTTTTTTTAATTTTGGTCTTTTGAGACAGGGTTTCTCTGTGTAGCCCTGTCTGTCCTGGAGACCAGGCTGGCTTGAAACTCAGAGAATCACCTTCCTCTGCCTCCCAAGTGCTGGGATTAAAGGTGTGTGCCACCACTGCCTGGTTAGACTATTATCTTAAAAGTATTAGCAGGGTTTAGAAGGGAAAGCTCTAAATATTCCCAATTATCACCATATGTAATCCAAAAATCTAGAATTAAAACAAAGTGATGGTAGCATTAAACTGCTTAGATTAAAATAAGAAAACAAAATAAAATTACTAAATTATATATTTAATAGATGTAGAACACAGAATAATGAGTGTCACATTGATAACTAGAAGTCAGAAATCCTGAAGATGTTTAACTAACACATCCTAGAAAATAGGAAGCTCTAACAGCCATTAACTATCCTGGCTACACATACTTTAAATGGAGGTTACACCAAAGACTAACTGGTAAAAAAATCTTACTAGTTTTGTGTGTGCAGGCACTATTATCTGAAATTATTAACAGAAGACTGCTTGTATACTAAAAATGTGATTACAAAGTTTGGGAGCATGCTTGACTGGCAGATAAAAGCACCCTTTTATAGCACATAAATGAAGCATGTGTTTTCGCTTTGGTTATCACCTTACCTGAGTTGTAGAAAAGGTCAGGCCTTTCAAGAATGTCCCCTTCGTGGATGTATGGCTCAATTCGATCATCACCATACAAATACTGTTCGCTCTCATCCATCTGACGACTCTCAACCATCTCCAACCACTGAGAGTTATGCCAGCGAAACTTCTCACTCTGAATTTTCTTTGCCCATTCTTCATCATATTCCTATTACACACAAACAGCAAGTGTTACTATGTGAATCTACTTGCTTGTTGCTCAGAAATATTTTGCCAAGAGGGCCTTCATTTGGGTCAGAGGAAAATTAAAAATACCTGCTTAGAATTGTGTTTCAGTCATAAAGAACAACTAAGTATATGCCAATAAGGTCACTGAATAGGTGACTTGGCTTTTCTTTTATTCCTAAAAGATGACTTAGTTACAAGTCACCGATAGTCCAAGAATAAACCTTATAACACCAGAAATCCTATTAATTCCACAAGAAATGCCAGAACTAAATGTTTCTGATCTTTTATTTTAGTTTTTTTTATAAACAAGTGGCATTCTTAAAAAAATAATAGTTTATTAGTAGCTTATTTTATTTGGCAAAAAAGCTAAAACTAACTTTTGGCTTTGCTTAAAAAAATGAAAAAATCTGAATTATTTGAACAAAGAGATATTCAAGGGAAACATACAATTTGATTGTTTTATTAGAATTTAAGTTTCTATTTTTTCCCCACAATGGCTAGCTGTGATAGAATTTAAGTTTCAAGCACATGAATTGAGTTGTTGGTGTAAAAATAGTAATTGAAATTCAGTCATGGCCCAGGGCATATAAAGCCATGTCTGAGCTATATCAGTAAAAGCAAAACTGGCTTCCTAACAGTAATTGTGAGATGGTACAGATATAGGTAAAAGATACACTCCCTAATATATTCATAAAGTTTATTTACTATAGCTATCCTCTGAAAAAAAGGAAAAAACCTTATTCAGTTCTTATCTCATACCATTTTATAACATTTTATTATCCTAACTCAAAACAAAAATCCATCTGGGCTGGCAACATGGCTCAAAAGGCAAAGGCACTTGCATCAATGCCTGATGACCCAAGTACAATCACTCGAACCCACACAGTGAAAGGAAAGAAATGACTACTGTCCTCTGACCTCCATATTTGTACTGTGGTACACACATACACACACACATGAACACTAAATATTAAAAGTTAAAAAATTAAAATATATCTAATAAATATATAAGCAGATGGCTCATCAGGAGCCCCAAACCTTTAGCTTCCTTTTTACCTTATGTACACTTAATGGTATTTGTGTGTATGTATATTTTCTGTGTGTCTTCATGTTCACATGTGTGGGTGCATGTAAATATCGAAGGTCAGGAAGGTCAGCCTTGAGTGTTGTTCCTCATGCTATCTACCTTGTTTTTGGGGCCACGGTTGTTCTCCAGCCTAGAACTCAATGAGCAGTCTAGGCTGGCTCACCAATGAGCCACAGGGGCTCCTTCCCTGCTGACCCAGTGGTGGGATAATAGGTGCCACTGCCCCGCTTTTTAAAAACTGGATGCTAGAGATTTGAATTCAGGTCTTCATGCTACCTGAGTCATCTCCCCATCCTTCCTCTTCAGCAGTATAACAATTAATGAACTTGAATGTAAAATATGAGTTTTTAATAAGAAGACTGACAAGATTGCAAAGACAGAAACCAAGAATATCCATGAATATCCATGGCTGATTTGAAACTCTTTTAGTAAAAGAATTTTTTTAATGCAGTGAGCATAGATGTTAGCAGCAAATATGACAAGGTCATGCCATGCATTCTTTAAAAATCTTGCCCTCCTCTATTTTTCAAGATCAGTTTATGACTGAATTGTCCTCTCAGCCTGATGCATCACAACAAGAGTAAATACATATACATCAGGAATGACAGACTATACTGCGATTTTCATTAAAAATTAGCTTATTTGCGCTGGTGAGATGGCTCAATAGACAAAAGATGCTTGTAGCTAAGCCTGATGTCCCGAGTTTGATCTCTGGGCTCCACGGAGTAGAAGAAAACTGCCTCCAGCAAGCTGTCCTCTGACCTCTGCACGCATACTGTGACAAGTGCATGCCGCACACACATAAAATAAAACTAAAACAAGCTTTTTCGGACTTCAAGTATATATTTTTAATAATCTAAATGGCCTTTGACCCTCAGCACTGCACTCAAAACAGGTCTAATCTCTACGACTAGCATAATGATTGATGTGTATTATTGCCAAAAGGGTCACAACCAAAACACTCTGGGGAAAAAAAAATTAGAAGGTAAAAGGAGGGAAGTTACTCAGTAGTAAGCTGTTACCACTTAGGAAATAGAAAATTACATCTTACAAAAGCTTCAGCAATATTTACAGAATCCTGCTACTAAAAACATTCAGCCATATTCAGCAGAGCCAGCATGAGAGGTGGCCTTGAGCTTTAATGGATATGTATACTTCTCTGTTGTAACAACATATTATGAATTCAAAGGACAAGAAATCTCAATCAAGGTGATTAAGTCTTTAAAAGATTTTTTAAAAAATCTAAATGAGCTACCACATCACTTTTTGAAAATATTTTGATCTCACAAAAGTATTTTTATTGAAACAAGAACATTATTAAAAATACAATATCTTTATGTAGAGAAAATTGCCTTACATCCCAGTGTATGTGCACATGTATATGTGTGTGTTGTTTTTAATGGGTCTCTAAATTTCAAGTTTATTCCCTTATTTATTCACTGTGGGTGGGTGCATTAGTGCTATGGTGTGCACTCATGGGGGTCAGGGGACAACCTTGCTTCTGGCCCTCCTTCTACCATGTGGGTCCTGTGGATAGAGCTCAGGTCATCAGGCTGGACGGCCAGTGCCTTCATGTGTGAGTCATTCATCACACATAGCTAATGTTGAAAATTATCATCTTTTTAATTTAGAGGCTAAGTATGACACATTTTAAAAACACTGAATTTGTGTTAGTTTCTTCTAATGAGTGATAACCTAACTTATGTTTTCTAATATTTACCAAAAAAAGAGTTTTAAGACTAAGTATCTGTTTTGTGACAGTTTTCATTTAAGCACTTTAAATTGACTCCTCAAGTAGCAGTCAAGAGATCTAGATCCCAGTCATACTTCTGCAGCTAACTGAAGTATACATCTTGCTAAAAGATATTATTTGTAGTCTCAGGTTTTTCACTTGTAAAAAATACAAATTTAGGAATTACTTAAGTGCTAACATTCTGTAAATATAACCCTATAATAAATACCTTTTATATCATAAAGGCTTTAAAGAATTATCCCAAATAACTAAGAGTGGTGGCAGCACATAGCCGGGAAACCCCGAATGAACAGAGTCAAAAATGAATCAACTCAAGCTATTACTATCAGCTCCCTATGGCATTGCCCTGTGATCCCTAAATGCCCACTTTCCATCCCACAGCAGGAAACAGCTATGCGAATGTAAGCGGTTCAGTCACAGCTAGGACATATGATCATCCAGCTCTACCAGCCTCTGTAGGAACACTCCAGGGAGACACTTCTCACGGTTGAAACGCTCTTTTCATGAGGGGTGTATCCCTGGGTTCTGTCTTCAACTTTCGATTCTACCCTGAATTTAAAGGAAAACATGGTTTGTCTTTCGTTTTCTTCTCGGTTTCTGACATTAGGATCTTAAGCACTCAGGTTCCATAAACTCGAACGTGTCACGAAAGACTTATGGTTTCATTTTACATGGAATGTGCCATCCTTTTTGAAGTCCTACATCACATTGTTTACTAGTTAACTGCTGAAACATTCTGAAGGCTTCCCCAGCCTATTATCAGAGTCTGGGCACTCTCAGGGAAACCCTTGTCACTGGCTTCCGTCACACCTTGTATCTGATTAACACACTCTAGGATAACACAGAGCTACACAGATCTGCTTTGTGTCCTGAAGCAATTGATGGGAAACAGATTTTTTCCCCCTTCTTTAATCTGGCAGTCCCCTAATTGAGACTGCAATATGGTTTATTTAATAAAAATTTTCATACTAAATTAAAACAAGTCTAGGATAGTCCAGCTTTTTGTTAAGGCTAAGTAGCTCCAAAAAAAAGACTTTTTATAGTTTAAAAATATTTTCCCCCAAACACACACATATATACTTATAGTAAACATACATTTAATAAAGTTGTTGGGTTTTGTATATATACTAGCTCTTTTCCAACATGGCTGTCCCTAGTATGGACCTTTATATAGTCTGGACTGAGACAAAATTTAAAGCAGACCATTAGGTACGATTATCTCCTCAGACAAACATTTTTCTAAAGTACTGAGAAGACTAACCTGTACAATAGCATTTCAAATATGCCATTTTAAACCTCAAAGTAAAATACATAGATGAATAAAATTTAAATAAGGAATCATGATATCTCTTTTATGCTTTGTTTGGGTTTCAAGTCCAACTGTGATCAATTAAATGAAAAAAAGTAAGATATGTAAGTATCAAAGAAGAATATACAAACATTCCTGTATATGTATTTTATTTTGTTTAATTTCTAATAAGCTGGAAACATATCTGAAATTTCTTCTTTTGCTTATGTGATACAATAATGAACTACAAAAGAGGGCCAACCAAACTTTTGGCATTATGTATAATTTCAATGCATAGAATTAAGAAAAAAATTTTTAAAATGTACTTGCATTGATACATTAAAAATTATCATGTCTGTAACCAATCAGAAACCAGATCCAGCTTTTGGCAAGCTAATTGTACAAGCTCTAGCAACAATTCATTTGAAAAGTCTCTGCTCTGTGTCTACAACCAAGTTATATGCCAATGCAAGTGTGAGTAAGGCTGGGGAGACGTCTGGGTGGTAAAAGGTTTACTCCTCTGGTGTGAGACCCAATTTCAGATCCCAGAACCGACATAAGACTGACAGCCACTGCGTGCCTCTGCTATCCAGTGCTCCCACAGCAAGATGGGAGGCAGACATGGGACAATAACCAACGGCTCACGGGCTAGCTAGTTTGGCTTGTGACACAGTGAACACGTCTCTAAGAAGGTGGAAAGTGAGGACCAGCAATGTAGGTTATCCTAACCAACACAGGTACCTCCACTTAACTTACACAACACACACGGGGCTGGGGAGAGGTAAAGGGAGAGAGACTTTTAAAAGTTAACTATCACGTACGCATTTTATTCAGTTCTTAAGCATTTTGTGTTGTTTGAATGCCTGATTTCTAATCTTAACCCAATACATTTTTTTCTCTTTAACTTTAAGTATTTTCAGATATATTTTAAAGTATTCTCCTTGGTAGCAAGATTATTAAAAAAGCAGCTTTTCCATCTGATAGGCCTTCTTGGAAATCTTTGTGAGGAAAGTTAACAACATATAGAGACTGCATTTATACATTGAATAGTTTATCTCATTTAAATAGGTCGTCAGTCCTATGTAATATAAAATTTTCTGTACTTATAATACCTTACTTTTCCAAGTTAAAATACTAAAGCTGGGTATTAACTTGATTATTGAAATACATTCATTCCATCCATGATCATAATTAGTTACAGAAAAAAGAACTACTCTTCAAAATCTCAATGGCTCAGCATGTTAGTATGAAAGGACAACAAGGACACTGGTGGTAGAAGGACAGAGACATCGGTATTGTAGCAGAGGACATAATTACACCTCTATTGTAAGCACCATGAAAACAGCACAGGACATCTATTGATGGGGTCATGTCACACTACTGTTCTGGGATGACTAGCTTCCATGTTTAAATGGCAGGTCTCGGTGTTCTCCAGAGTCTAGACTGTAAACTTCAATACTCAAGGGCTTTGTACTGCTGAGTTCTGTATGCCAGTAGTTACATCAGTGTCTGGCACACACTATATGCACAGTAAACATATATTAAGTGTATGACAACCCAACCATGTCTGAAGAAGTATTTGTCTGCCAGTTTGAAATTTTTAAAGTTCTCAAACACTTCACATGAGTTGAGGACATACTAAGGACACAAGTGGAACTGAGTTTTAGAAGCCCTATGGAAGTCTGCGTAGGTTCTCTTCCTTTCTTGATTCCCAAGGCCTGGAGTCTTAAAACAGAAGTTCAAGTACCTATGTTCTCTCATATGGCCTCCCTGCTCACCCCCACACTGGTATCATTTCATGCCTCTATAAGCTACAAGCAACCTCAGTAGGACAGCAACAACTTACTGTTACCACCACAGAGATTGTAGTATGCAGTATGTAACCCTCTTTGGTTTACAAAGAACTATCACACATATGTTTCAATTCATGAATTCAGGATTCTGGCCCAACTACATTAAACAAATCATCACTATAACAGTATTTGCAAAATATTGCAAAATTTGGGGATCAAATACTTTGCTGAAGATGGCATATTTGCCTAAGGCATTCAGTGTTTAATATCTGTTACTTTTATTCCACATTATATGTCTTGAGCTGCAAATAAGTTTTTTCTTTAGATACGAATGGTCTTCAGCTATAAATAGTCCCATACATATAGTTATTTTAAAATTATGATATAATAGCTATTGTAGGAAACCAAAATCTAGTAGTGAAAGCATCTTAAAAGGTCATCCGCTCCTGTCACAGGCAAGTTTCTAACAAAGTCCTCACAGAATGAATTACTTAGCCATTATTACTCAGCACTGCCAGAGATTTTACATTGTGTCTTGATAGCTTTCTTTAGTGCTTCGCCGCCTTTGCTGTTTCCAGCCACTGTTTCTCTTGCTTCAAATTATGCCATGCTTCTTTCCTTCACTTCTGAAACAGATTTAGGATGGACAATTTGCACCCTCTATTGTGATCAGTAACAGTGTGTGGCCTCAATGAACCAAAGCCTGACAGATCTTGCGAGGGTAGAACTATGCCTTAAGATGGCTTCCTGCAGATCACTGCAAGAGGGGCAGAGAACTGTGAGCCAGAAATGGTGCAAACTCCAGAAGCAGCACTTTTAGGACACAATAGCACAGTTGTACATATGTGCTCAATGCTGGGACAACATGCACAAGACTTGTACGAGTTCAAGTCAGACAAAATACCAGGAAGGAGGGGGGCACACAAAATTCCATCCCTAACTGAGAAGCTATTGGTAAAGGATAGAAAGGGGGCAATTGATTTACTTAAGGGTGTAGCCTTGGTAGGTCTAACACACTTGGTAGATGACCCCAAACCTAAGCATATACAGGCAGCACTAATGAGACATGGTGGGTTTTAATAAAGTATATGAGGAAACAACAGGTTGGTATGAAATAGGGGATGGCTCTGGGAAGAGAAGGAAAAGTGGGTCAAATGGGAATATGATCAAAACATAATGCATAAAATTCTCAAGTGATAGAAATTAAAAGAAGATGCTTTCTCCTGAACAAGGATGCTCAGAAAACTGGGAATATAATTTTTGTCTGAGATTAACTTAAAAATTGAATCTAAATTAAGTTATAAAATCAGAATAAAACAAGATATTTCCACAGTAGAAAAAGCAATTTCCTTTTTATTATTTAAAGGTCCTAAAAAAACCAACCCTTTTCAGTTAATTGTCCTATTTTGTTAATTGTCATAGCATGGAACATTAAAAGATTTCCAAATTCATTCATTCTGTGGGATAAGTTCAAATATAAACTATGAACACTAATATATCTGTCCAAAGTACATATTTAGAATAATTTTGGGTTAATTAAAAGTAAACAGGTTATCTTCTTATGTCAGGTAAAAATCAAAATGAAAACAAATAATATAGCTATTAGTTATATTTCCCAAAGGAAGGGAAATATTGGTCCAAATAATTTACATATAAATTCCTCAACTAAACACATGACCACCATCTGTTAAATGGATATGAGCATTTTCTCTAGTCCTCACAGCAAGTCTCTAAGGATCAGAAATGCCACTGAAAACCAAGTGGTCACTATTTTAAGTGGTTCACTGAGATTATTTACCGTATCTGTAAAAAAGCAAAACAAAAAACAGTTGAATTATAAATGTAGTAGATCCAGTTGCCACTTTCAGAAAGTCAAAGATTGAATTATGATCAGAATGTCTACCTAAGCGAGGGAAAGCATGTTTTTAGGGTCTGCTATAGTTCTCTACTGTCTGCTAAAGCTGAACCTTACAGTTTAATAAGCAGAAAGGTAAGACAGATAAGTTTTCAGTAGAACAGTTTGTTTCCACACCCTCATGCCTTTCCATTGGCTCTACAGGGTTTCACTTCTAAAAAGTACAACCTGTATATGAGCCAGCTGGACAGCACAGTAGGACTTCCAAATTACACAAATCATCCACATGTGAATATCTTTAAATACTTTAATTAGTCTATTTAAAAAGTAAGTTATTCAAATGAATGTTTTCCAATGTGAATAGACAACTACCACATGACATCATATCAAATACTAATTTTATACACCCGGTGCAGAGAGATGTAGAGAGAAATCAAGTGAACTAAGTCTTTCAATCCATGTTTGCGTTTTCTTTTTATACTAACTTGAAAGAGATCTGATGACACTGTCGGGAGCCATATAAACACGGCAAGCTGTTACATCACAGCTTAATTTTACTGATTCTTCTTTGAAATTTTCATGACAAGAAAGCTCTTTACAATAATTATCTAACACTGTTCTCTTTGTGGCTTTAATTTTAAAGCTGACTAGAATTTATAAGTCTCTCCAGGGAGGATGGGATCAACAGTAAAATGAAGGCTGGGAATGTTCACTGGACTTTGACAAATGAATGCCTTTTTTTTTTTTAATGAGTACCATTTCAATACAGTCTTGGAAACAGAAGTCAAGATTAACATAAATTGAAAGGATGTTATGGGAAGTGAGGGAATAAGGTAAAATATAGACCTTAAGAAAACACCAACACAAAATTTCTGGCTTCAAAAAGGAAGGGTGGCTGCAGTGTCTAGGAAAAATTGTACATGAGAGGGAGGCACCTCCAAGTATAAGAGAAAGAAGTCAACTCAGATTGTTTATTTAACTACAATAAAACATTTTATCCTATAACATATTTGTATTTGTGCCAAATATTTTTACATTAAAACTGAGGCTAGTGCCAGGTGGTGGTGACACACACCTTTAATCCCAGCACTTGGAAGATAGAGGCAGGTGGATCTCTGAGTTCGAGGCCAGCCTGGTCTTCAGAGTGAGTTCCAGGACAGCCAACGCTACAAAGAGAAACCCTGTCTTGAAAAAGACTGAAGTTATTGTTAGAGCTACCATTCATTTACATTCTAAAAGAAAATACCTAATAGGCCAATCTAGACATATCTTCCATTTCTCAGTGGAGGGGGCGGAGCAAAGGAAGGTCATGCACAACACTGATGGATGGCTCATGGCTATCCTCACTGTTTAAGCAGACTCACACATAAGTAGAACTTTATGATGCCTATCTTACTCCCATGGTAGAAATTTTATCAGCAATGACATTGTGATATATTTGAAAATGGTAAATATGCCATTAAATTGTTCCCTAAGAGAATTAAGTATTTTATGTTTATTAGCTCCATTTTTTATCAACATATGGTATACTGGTAAAGATTCTCTCTATGTATATACACATGCACATGTGCACGTGCGTGCGCACACACACACACACACACACGAGAGTATCTATCTATCTATCTATCTCTCTATCATTTCTCTATTCTGACTTAGATCAAAGCTAAAACAACATTGTATCGATAATTCAAAACCACAGTGAGGTAGTCTAATCTAAAAAGCAGCTGGCTCTATCTCCATCCAATGGATGAAATTTCTATGGTGATATTCAAGATATTCATCAGTGTGACTATGGGACAAGGCCAGTTCAGGCACCCGCTCCTCTGCTGCCCAAGGACCTAGCTGGGGACATCCCCATGGATACCTGGGATCCCCCCTAGAGCCAAGTCTCCTGCCAACCCTAAAATGGCTCCCTTAATGTAGATATCTTCTTCCCTGCTCCAACATCTGCCCTTCCTCCATCTCCACTCTCCCATTCCCAGTCCTTCCCTTCTCCCTTCTTCCCCCTCTCTCCCTACCCCAACCCCACTCCCACCTCTACCCCTACCCCCGTGCTCCCAACTTTTGCCTGGCTATCTTGTTTGCTTCCAATTTCCAGGAGGATCTATATATGTTTTTCTTTGGGTTCACCTCGCTATTTGGCTTCTCTAGGCTTGTGAACTATAGGCTTAATGTCCTTTGTTTATACCTAGAGTCCACTAATAAGTGAGTACATACCATATTCATCTTTTTGGGTCTGGGTTATCTCACTAAGGATAGTGTTTTCTATTTCTATCCATTTGCATGCAAAATTCAAGATGTTATTGTTTTTTACTGCTGAGTAGTATTCTAATGTGTAAATATTCCACATATTCTTTATCCATTCTTCCACTGAGAGGCACCTAGACCCACATCCACATCAGAGCAATGGACTGAGCTCCCAAGGTCCAGTTGAAGAGCAGAAGGAGGGAGAAGATGAGCAATGAAGTCAGGGCGGCGAGGGGTTGGTCCACCCACTGAGACAGTATGCTTGATCTAATGGGAACTCACCAAATAAAGCTGGACCAAGACTGAATGAGCATGTGATCAAACAGGACTCTCTAAATGTGGCTGCCAATGGGGACGAACTGAGAAGCCATCGATAATGGCACGGGGACCTCTCTCTTCTGCATGTAATGGCTTTTTGGGACCCTAGTTTACTTGGATGCACACCTTCCTAGGCTGGGATGGAGGGGGGAGGGCCTTGGACTTCCCACAGGGCAGGGTACCCTGCCCTCTCTTAAGGATGGAAGGGGAGGGAGGAGGTTTAGTGGGGGAGTGGGAGGAGAATGGGAGAAGGGGAGGAAGTGTCAATTTTTGAATGGAAAAATTTAAAAAAATATGAAAAAATAAAAAATAAAAAGCAGCTGGCATCAAATATGATGAATTTCCAAAATAAAATCTGGGAAATTAACAAGAAAGTTCCTGCTGTTAATTGTCTACTTCACAATGACACCACTAACAGAAATGTTAACCCAGTTTATTTTCAATGAACTAGTTAATTGATTTCTAAAAATGTTTATCGATTTTTTTAAAAGAGGTCGCTAAGCTCCCAAGAGTACTGAAGTTGGCAAGCGGGCTGTGTCGGCAGTACACAGCTAAGGTTAAACCATGGCACATCCTAGCTTAAGGGTCAAGTCCCAAAGAACTCTACAGCAGCACCCTAAGTTTCTGAGAAAAATCTTTAGGATCAGCCTGTTTCCAACCTAAAATGTAGATCATCCCTCTACTTATGCATACTTTAAAACGTCCCAGCATCAACAATAACGTGAAGACATTTGTACTTCCTCATTCTTAAGTACCTCATAAAACTAATCTATGCATAGAACAAAAAAGATCAAATAACTGAAAAAATCATTTGCATGAAATTTGATTCATTTTATAGACACTGACATCAATTTCCCTTCTTATACATGTTTCTAAAAATGAAATAATTCTTGGATGGCACAGAGATCAGCCTGTGTTCTGTGGTTATTTACAAACCTCTCTAAAGAGCCTAGGGTTAAAAGTTGAAAGCCAAAGTATCTACACTTAGATAACAAAATTTTCTAGATCTTGACAGAATACAAATATTGTGTTGCCACTCAATAGTTCAAATTAGGTTTACATAATTTTTTCATATTTCATAAAATAAAATCAAATTTTTTTGGAGCGAGAATACTTACTGCGATAATATCTAATGTGTTATCACAGACTTTCCGGATTTCATTATTCTTATCATGCATCAGGTCTATGAGATATGCTGGAGCTTCTGAATAAAAGTGGTTAAAGACACAGAATGAACTGAGATTGTAGCTCTTCAGTTATAAAGAAATTGCACACACCATTATGGCAGCACTCACACTGTCAGAAAGAGCTATAATTGCTTTATTGATCTGTCACGTCCATGATATTCAGGGAAACATTTCATATGAAAGTGAATAACATCAAATAATCATTTGAATCTCATATAGTTGCTATAGTAAAAAGAAAAAGAACTGGAAAATTATGTCATTTTAAATAAGATAAGGCATTTTAAAACAGAAATTAAAAAAATAATAAAATATATATGACAAATATGAAACAGAATTAGAAAACAAAAGGAAACAAAAGTTCAATAAAGAGCATGAAAGAGAAAATGAACATAAAAATAAACACAACAGACTCTTAAGAGAAGTATAAGGCAGAGAATAAGACAACTTATATATATGAAAACTAAATGGACAAAAAGGTTAGAAAATTTAAAACACAATAAGGATAGGCAAGGGGGTTAGGAAGATAGCTCACAGTAGAGTGCTAGTCTTGCAAACTTGAGAACCTAAACTTATTTCCTAGAAACTATATTAAAAAAGTGGGTGTGAAGGTGTGAGCTTGTAACCTCAGTGCTAGGAAGGAGGTAAATGAACCTGGGACTCAGTGACCAGTCAGCCTATCTACTTGCTGAGTTCCAGGCTAATGAGAGGTCCTGTATGGAAGAGTAAGATAGATGGTTCCTGAGGAATGACAGCTGAGGTCATCCCCTGTCCTCCACACACACACAGGTGCACATTTACTTGCACAGATACATGCACCTATACACACAGGAACATGTAGACACAATACACAATAAATAAAAGATAGATAAGGAACTGCAAATTTAAATCACTAAGACAAAATCCAAAGCAATAGAATATAATAAATAATAGAAACTATAGTTCAAGAGAACTTTCAAGGGGGTGGAGGAAAACTTTATATGTGAAAAGTATATTTGTAAAATTTTACTGAGGATTCTAAGTCTACTTCCAGTAAAACAACTTGATGCTAAAGAAAGTAAACATTCTTTTAGTTTTTCTGACCAAAAGACCTAATCACTTCTAGGACAAAGGAAATTAAACTGTTCTCAGAATTAGGATAGAAAGTACTTTAACTACAGAGCTCTCCTTGGAAGCAATGCAAGATGGATGGTTAATGCCTCTGAATTGCTAAAGGGAATAAGTGTCAACCCAGAATTCGATATTTTGCTAAATTATCAGTAAAATGACAAGCTGTTATTTTCAGATAACCCTATTTTATTATTTATATATATTACTACATATAAAAATACCTCATTATAGGCGGAAGTCAATTCAAGAGCATAACAACATAGAATGCTAGCAGAGATAGGAGCCAAGGAAACGAAACAAATATATAAATTTCAGGTAAGCACTGAGTTTTAAAAGGTAATAATTAAAATGTTAAGTTGTATGGAAATCTTTTACAACATACACTCAGATGAATTTGAAGGGGGATTCTCTGAACATCTACACAGTGTTGCCTCTAGAGGCAGTGAGTTACTAAATAAAATCCCCAGTGTCATGTGGGAGACCTCCTGATTTGTTTTTGGTCAGGGAGACAGACCATGGAGGCCTCCAAAACAATACATGTTCTTGTCATTACTGTTGATGGTCCACAAAAAACAGATGATAAGACCTTACCTGCATAAGACAAAACACAACTTGGTTGCAAGATATAGAGAAGTTGAGTGGCAACTGAGGTGGGAAGCATCTCCTTGCTGGCTAGCCTTCAAAGCGCCAGAAGCTGATATGATGGCTGCCAGGAGAAAAACGGTATCGAAGGGCTTACTTCTATCTCAGCTCTACGAACTACAAAATCAACTTGCCAGGCAAGATGAGCCCACCTATGTAACAGTCACGACTGTTATGAGGGAAACCAAACACTGTCTTCTTGGATTTGAGGCCTGCTCCACAGGAGAGATCCCATGCCAGACACTGCAAACTCAGTCAAAAACCCAAGCCTGGAAGGATTATAGGCCCCAGAGAACACTGACTACTGTTGTTTAGATAAATCAATACAGCACCAAACGGCCTTCTAAGAATCTATGTTTATACACATAGGTAAATGCTTGTCTTGGCCCCTGTAAGTGAAGCCCTTTTTAGAACTTACAAAAATCTTTAAGATAAATAGGTTGTCTTTCAAAGAAGTGCCCTAGTAACACATGAATTGTCATTCTGTTTTATGTCTTAACTTTTCATAAACAATTTTTTATGGGCTAAAGATACACCTTAGTCTTTAAAGGCTAGACTCACTACCAGAACTTCAAGGATACTTTTATGTTTTGTCTGTGTCCTGAAAGTTTGAGTGAGGGAAAATTCAAAGTTAATGGACTAATTATTTGGTGGAGGATTCAAGCTGAGAAATCTTTCTGCTGGCTTCTTTTAGCTGCTTTTGTTTGTTTTGTTTGCGTGTTTGTTTTGGAGCAAATAGCAAAGCTGTGGAAAAGATAGATTGACCAGGAGTAGGAGTGCAATTACAGCTTAATGTAAAGAAGCTGTAGGTGCTAAAGAGATTAATATTATTAAGAAAAAGTGAAGTAATTTTTAGTCAGACAATAGAACAATAGGAGAGGAGCTTTGAAGGCATTTCTATGGACTCCATCCATTACAGGTTCTACAGTGCAAAGCTTCAAACTAAGATTTTCCTCTGAAAATATCGAGTCTCCAGGACACCCTCCTAGAAAAAAAAAAGCCACTCAGGCTAACAGAGATTGCTGTACCACCAGTGCAAGGGGGCTATACTAGCATTCAAGTGGGTGTGTGCCCTGGCATTGTCTACATGGACTGGTTTTGCAAATGTGCAAAATGAGGATTCATGGGCTTATGGAGGATTGCACCATGGTTCCAGAGAAAGTCCATGGAGGCAAGCAGGGTGTAGATGTCTTGGATTTCCTACAAGAAGCCCTGATGAGGTTTATGCATGAAGCTGTGAGAGAACAGCTGAAATGAACTTTTAGGTGCTGGAGACAGCAGGGATGCCACAGGCACCATCTTCTAGGCCAGTCTTGTGTACTTAGTTTGGTCTGTGGTCTGTTAGGTGAAGTGGAGGTTTACACTGGAGGTATTTACAGAGGTTCTGATTCTGGAATACTGCCGATTTCAGACTTCCTTTATCCTGTACTACTTTCATATAAACAATTACCATAGAAGAGAAACTGCCATTTAAATTCATTTCTAAGTCTGCTGTTTCCTACAGCATTTCAACATTTGAAAGAAAATACCAAAAACGAATGTTTCTGCAGTTGTAAATGGTCATATATTTTAAACATTGAAAGGATACGTGTTTCCTTGATTATGACATCTCTTGTGGCCTGATGGAAAACCATCTGGTAGAAGACATAAATTATCTGACACACAAATTCATCATCTTCTTGCTGAGCTGAAAGGAAACAGAAGCTCCCATGACAGAATTCTGTATTTATATACTGAACTTAAAACATTTGGGAAACAACAGGCAGACAAACAACAGCACTTGAGCTAATCACTACCCCCATGTTGATTTCACATGGAAAAAGCACTGACAAAAGAATGCCTTCTAGAGTTTAAGTCTTTATTAGGAACTGAACTACTGAGGTAGAATGCGGCTCAGTGATAAAGCACTTGCCTAGTATTTATGACAACCTGGGTTTGGCCCCCAGAAGCCCAAGAAAAGAAAAAGAAAATGGACTATTATAAAAAGACATTTTGTTGAATAATATTCACCATGTTAAACTTTACATATATTGGCTTAAAAGAGGTATTTTTATTTCAATTCAATTATTGTGATAAAATGCTATCATAAAGGCTACTTATAAATATTTATATTTTATGATAATAATAAATAATATGATAATAAATGTTTAGTATAATAAACTTGTAATTAACATGATTACTTATAGTCTAATTGAAATGTGATTTACTGATAGAGTAATTTTGCCATACACTCTTGGCAACAGTTCAATGACATGTTAGAAACATATTTCCTGGCTAACAGTATCTAAGTAGCCATGTGTACTAAATTGTGAGCCTCTTCAGGTCTAACCTGCCTAAGATGATTTCCATCACTAACCTCCTATATTACACAGGCTGTCCACCAATCTCTTTCCATGTAGGCTTTGCTCTATGAGGCTTTAAACATTCAAAATGTACACAATCCTTTTCTCCTATATAGTTACGAAAATTCTACATATCACCCTGTGGTAAGTGCATATTAGAGAATATGCAAACACAGTGAAACTGAGCTGCTGCTATCTTAAACACCTCAGCACTCTCATTTAAACTGCAGCAGAACATTCTGAGACACGGGTCATTTTCTAACTCTCTGCAGCTTCACGAGATTTTCATCTTCTGTCCACTACACTATCTTCATTTTCACAACCCAACTATCTAGTGTCTTTCAATTAATTCTAATCTATAAACTTGTGGTTTGTGGGAAGGGCATATTAAAGTAAATACGTACATATTACATTTTTGAAATGGAATACTTTAAAATATGACTATATTATTAGATGGTCTTGTAAAATATTAAATTACAAAGCAAATTAAAAAATCAGAAAAGAAAATATACAATAGACTTAAATAAGTAATTCATTTTATTGGCCATGCCTAACCTAAATGAAAAATAAACACAAACTAGAGTTCAATTTCATTGATTACTGGGGAAAGTTAAATTAACAACACAAGGAGATAATGGTAGGAAGGCTTCAACTAATGGATTGACAGTGCCGAGAGTGGCGGTGGCGGAGTAGCTTTAACAGTCCTGCACTGGTAACTGGTCAGAAAACTGACACAACTACACTGGGAAACAGACTGGCACCATTTACTAAACATAATGCCAACTCTCTGACCAGCAAGTCTGCTCTTAGATACACACCTGATAGAAACGAGCACAAACACTAATGGCCAAAGAAAAGGCTTTGGAAACATTATTTGTAATAGTTACCATTCCATATGCCCTATATCACAAAAACCCATCAATGATACAAAAGATAAGCATATATTTATAATACTATATATGGTAATGGAAAAGAGAAAGCCTACACATAACATAGATGGATCTCATAAATCAGCCCAATTTCACGTACACAGTTAAAACCCAAGCAAAGTCAAATTATCAGTGCTATAACTCAAGACCAGAGAGATAAATATTTCTTCTCTGATATGGATACTAGCTTTAACTCTTGTGTTTGAACATGCAGCGCAAGTGGAAGCCAGGAAACTAGAAAGGGTCTTGTGGGGACATGTAACGGGAGAGGGAATAACAGATTACAGGTGACACAAAAGCAGTGAGTGAACATAAGAGTGGAAAGACTTAGATGGGAGGGGCATGGGGTGTGGGGGAAGCCATGGAGTAAAGGGCAGGCTAATGAAAGGAAAGAGATATGAAAAGCCACATGGAAACCTACTGCTCACAACACAATAGCAAACATAAGTGGAAGTGCAGTAGAACACACGTGCAACGGAAGACGAGGTCTGAACACTGGGGGTTAAAGGAGAAAGTGAGGAAGCGGGTGAGGGCATGGAAGAGAGAAGCAGGTAAACTAAAATGAAGGATGTATGAAACCCTTTATGGAAACTCACTAGTTACTATGCTAATTTCAAAATATAACTTAAAGAACAAAAAAGAGAATAAAATTACCCTACATGGATCCCAAAAGACAGATTAATAGCTAAAAATTGCAGTAGAAGGCATGGAATACCTCCCAGTGAGTTACTGGTCCTCAAAGGTCTCTAAAAATACAGGCTATTGTTATTGCTCTTTGTTACCCACCATAACTACATGGTAAGACTCTACTGCTAAACACAGTTACATTTTGGCTTCAGGATACTAAATATTAATCTCCAACTGACTGGGAAACTTCCTGTTGTCTAGTTTTCACAGAGCCAAAGTGCTATGAAGGCTACTGGGAGAGGAAAGACATCAATGAACTAACCTAACACCAGACCCTGCACAGAAAGTACACCACCAATAGCCAGAAAAGATGTGCCTCTTGGTACTTAGTGGCAATAATGTTGTGAGATAACTAACCACCTTCTTACTGAGTTTGAGGCCTGTTCCATAAGAAGGAATTTCACGCCTGGTACTATAATCCTAGTCAAAGCTCACAGTTAGGGAGGTCATAGACCCTCTGCTAAATGGTCATGCTGTCAAATAGCCTTCTAAATATTTATGCTTATGCCATAGACCTGGGTTCTTGTCAGCTTTGGTCAGAGAAGCTCACTCCTGCAGTAAACAACAGGCAACAGAGAGATGCAGAACTGGTCAAAGTCTGAGAAAAAGAGACTTAAGTGCTTCACCTTAAAGGGACATTTCAATTACCTGGACTACTAACATGGCTCAGGTAACATTGTGGAAGCAGAGGTGGAAAGAACATCAAGAGACAAGTGATGGGGAGGAGTGCCCTGCAATGTTGTCTTCTGGACATCGCACACCTAGTGCAATAATGCATACATAGTAGCCATGGTTGCCTGCCTAAGACCCACCACATCCAGCTAGCTCCACCCCTTACTGAGGAGCTACTGGCAGTGAACAGCTGCGGGAGAGGGAACAGTTGCTCACTCTTTTGAGGAAGTAGCCATTGCTAGGTTTCCCAGTGGATGGCCACACCTATGCACACAGGGGCAGCACTAACTGGATTTAGTGGGTTATAAAAAAAATGAAGTTGGAAAATGTGGTACATTTATACAATGGAGTACTATACAGCAGAAAAAAAAATGACATCTTGGATTTTGCAGGAAAATGTATGGAGCTAGAAACATCATTTTGAGTGAGGTAACCGAGACCCAGAAAGACAATTATCACATGTACTCACTCATAAATGGTTTTTAAACATAAAGCAAAGAAAACCAGCCCACAAATTACAATCCCCAAGAACTTAGACAACAATGAGGACACTAAGAGAGACTTACATAGATCTAATCTACATGGGAAGTAGAAAAAGACAAGATCTCCTGAGTAAATTGGGAGCATGGGGACCTTGGGAGAGGGTTGAAGGGGAGGGGAGAGGAAGGGAGGGGAGCAGAGAAAAATGTAGAGCTCAATAAAATCAATAAAATAAAATAAAAAACGATGCTGGAAAGAGAGTGTCTTGAGGAGGGTATGGAAAAAGCTAGAGGGGGAAAATGGGATGATCACATTTTATTGTACACATATGGGAAATTCTCAAAAAGAATGTTTAGAAGACAGAAATCTCTCAATGGAAACATTAACGACTGGGCAAACAGCAGATGCACTTCTAGAGTGCCAGTAATATTTACTTCCCTACACGGGTAATGCAATATGGCTATGCTTACTTTGACAGTTCATTGAATATAAACCTATAATTTGTGGATTTTCTTTATGTATAGTATACTTCAAAATGTCTACTAAAATTAATAAAATATATATATCTTATAAATGGCACTGGAAGGACTGAGAATAAGAACTGTGCTTTTTTTTAGATGTCTCACACTAGCAAGTTTAATTTTTATATAATTAGCTACTTTTAATCTCTAAGATGGAATAGAAAATTACCCAATGAAACAATGCTAATTTCAGATAAATTTGATCTGAAATGGGGACAATAATGAGCCCTGGACCCTTAAGAACAATACGGAGTAAGGGAAGACTCTAGTTCCCCACAATATTGTACCCTCACACTACTGTAGCTAGTTCAATTTACATTAAATTGAAAATTCAGGTTCTCAGTCCTGACAACTGCATTTCAAGTGTTCAATGGTTACATGCATTGGGCAGGGAAGCTGGAATAGGACATTTATTTTTCTGACAAGTTCAGAGGGCAATATCCTGTGGATCTAAAAGAAAATATGATGTTTGGAATCAGCTTCCAAGTTAATGTTCTTACTGAGAAGTTAAGATATAAAAAGAAAGGGGTGCACAACAGAAAAGACCAAACTCAAACCAAGATAAAGTTAGACAGAAAGAAGTGATTCTGTAATTCTTGTTGAATCTGGGAAAGGAGGGAAATGCACATGAAACTGGCACAGAATTGCTTTATAGTAATGTTCTTAGCAGCAACTTCAAGTCCTTTCATATTATTCTATCCTATCCTAGTTAGTAGCTTATTTAGTTCATTTTTGCTACTATATAATTTAGTTAATTCTATGATTAAAGAAAGAAAATACTGCGGAGACGGCAATGCATCCTGTGTTTGTGTACTCATTTCACCTTCCAGACATCCCAGATTCTAGATCCACTTCTCTGCTGAGGCTGGTCCCCAGCAAAACACATATAACATTGTAGATTCTGTATTTTACATTTTAAATTTAAATAACATCCTTTACACATTGGCATGAAAATGAGAATTACCATTCAGCAGTTCAATGAGTGCCGGGATTATTCCAGATTTAGCAAGCAGTGCCGCACAAGAGTCATCCATAGATACAGTTCCGATCATTATAACCACTTCTAAAACAAGGTCATCCTCTGCAGCACCTGGCGAAATCAAGGCATGGAAGGTTTTCATTGAGTGTCCTGAGCAAACCCATTTGTTCTGTCAAATTTAAGTGCATAGAAAAGATACTAAAAGATGTTAAACCCATCCAATGGATCTTTGACATGCTTATAAACTGGTCTTTTTATTTCAGATTTTTCATGTTTATCCATGAAAGCCTGTAGAACTGGTGAGACAATAGGATGGTGTAAATATTATATTTGAAAATACAACTGAAAGATAATGTAAGCAGATGGTAAAAGACTCTTTACTGTGTGTGAGCTTCCACATCTGCAGGTATATATGGGGGGACACTTGTTAATAAAAAGACAGTAAAAATCTAAACACAAAAATACATAGGGAAGAGAAACTAATGTTAAAAAATCACTCTTAGCTGGGTAGTGGTGATGCACACATCTTTAATCCTATTACTTGGGAGGCAGAGGCAGGCAGATCTCAGTGAGTTCGAGGCCAGCCTGGTCTAAAGAGTGAGTTCCAGGACAGTCTCCAAAGGTACAGGGAAACCCTGTCTCAAAAAACCAGGAAAAAAAATAAAAGAAAGAAATCACTTTATGACAACTTAGGACAAATGAGGACTAATAGAAAATAGGGAACTTGGTAATAGTCTTTCTAAAAACAACACTGTTGGAATAGTGTGCTGCCTAGAACAATGGACTCACACAATACTTGGTGAGCAACCCTATCCAAAACCCAGAGCTTAAGCAAAAAATCTATAACAGGGACACAGACCTGGCTTCAGCTTATCTTTGAGGAATGGAACTAGCTTGTACTCCTTCAGAACCAGCTCCCAGTCTAGGTCTGGGATGGTCAGATTTGCCAGAGTTCCCAAACACTCAATTACAAACTCCTCCTCTTCATCACTGGAAATCTGGGCTGCAAGGTCCCCAACATAATCCTGAGGAAGCAGAATTGCAACAGAGTTAAAATGTAGGAGAGGATCTAATCTAATAACTGCTAGAAAAAAAAGGCAAAACAAAACATAGTTCTCAATTTAACTGAGTTAACTTGTTAAGGATCCGATGGTAAGCTCCATAGAGGGCATGCTGACTGGACAGTTGTAACATTACAATGCAGAGTAGGGTTTCCCTTTCTTTCTTTTCTTTCTTTCTTTCTTTCTTTCTTTCTTTCTTTCTTTCTTTCTTTCTCTTTCTTTCTTTTTTCAGCATGTTGAAATAAGTGATTGTGGTAATTGTGTACAAAGGACCATCAATAAGGGAAGAAGGGTTGTTTTCTCCTCTCTGGTCAAAACCTGGAGATTCTTGATTCAGGAAGACTTGATCTCACTCACATATCCATCATTTACTTGCTGTGTACCTTAAGGATACTTCAATTTCTGAAAATAGGATGATGCCTTTTAAGAATATAATGTTGGAACTATCATCTACACAGTAGCCACTTCACACATATTAAAGCAACTATTGTCATTGCTTCAAAATAAATCTTAATATCTTATGGCTGGAAGTTAGGTTTCAAGTCAAAGAGAATTTATTTAATACTGATATACTCAACAAATATTAAGTACCTGCTAAATGTGAATAATATTGTTATTGTGGCAGAAATGTTGGGAAAAATATAAAACCTGTTCTCACAATGCATTAAGTCATTAACAGCATTCTGAGACTCTCTTATGTGGCAAGCAAATAAAGAAGTCAAAGTGGTTAAGTTTTCACTTTTGTACCTGGATAAACTGAACACTTTTGAAAAGATGGTATGGAAGGTCCTTCTGTCTGTGTGTTGCTTTTATTGGTTAATGAATAAACAAACTGCTTTGACCTGTTGATAGGGAAGAACTTAGGTAGGTGGGGAAAACTAAACTGAATGCTGGGAGAAAGGAGGCAGAGTCAGAGAGAAGCCATGTAGCCCTAGCCAGAGACAGACACCAAACCTTGCCCATAAGCCACAGCCACGTGGCGATACACAGATTAATAGAGATGGGTTAAATTAAAAGTTAGCCAATAAAAAGTTAGAGCTAATGGGCCAAGCAGTGATTTAAATAATATAGTTTCTGTGTGATTATTTTGGTTTTTTTTCCCTTTTTTTTTCCATACATTGTTTTGTTTTATTTTTTCCATTCAAGAACATAATTAAAGAAATAAAAAATTTTTTTCCTTTCTTCCCCTTCTCCCGGTCCCCTCCCACTACCCTCCCACCCCTCCTCCCTCCCCCTTCTTCCTTGAAAGAGGGCATGGTGCCCTGCCCTGTTGGAAGTCCAAGGCCCACCCCCATCCCTCCTGGCCTAGGAAGGAGTGCATTCAAAAAGACTCAGTTCTCAAAAAGATAATACATGCAGAAGAGATAGGTCCTGGTGTCATTGTTGATGGGTTCTCCATCTGCCAACTTTCGC